>JAQBSW010002603.1:0-99873 GCA_029291075.1 Eudiplozoon nipponicum
TTTTATATTGAATATAAAGGCATGATTGTAAACTTGTATTAAGTAGCAGCACAATTTGCATAATATTGAATAATAAAGGTAGATTAGCGCAATAACTATCAACAAAATGACACAGGAAATATCAATACTTTCATGTTATGTAGTATACTTAAATACCAAAGTATCGCGGTCCTTACCCGATTTTGCTCAGACAGCCAAAATACTTTATTATCATGCAAGGTGCAACACCTACATCAGTAAGCATAGACAGATTGAAACCGTTTATCGAACCGTCTGATCCTGGGAGCATTCAACCTTCTACACATGTCTCGGGTTCTATTTGCTACAGTCTCAACCTAGCAAAAGCTTGCTTTGCATAACGCGTAACTGCTGATATTTTTAACATTATTTTTCCTTAGTCTACATATCAAATTTTTAATTTTACGCACACAATTTGCGCCGTATGTCACGCAACATGACCTATGAATCCACATGATTCATTTTTTTCTCACACTCACTTGTCTCACGTGGTATAACCAGCTTTTCTAAGCTAACAATTGTGTAGCAGGTTTGAACGGTTCTTTGGTAATATGCCATCTCTGCGGCATTTTGACTCACGCTGTATGACCGGCTACTACATCTAACAATTTGTGTAGCAATTCCTATTGGTTATTTGGCATTATATCAATTAAAGCAACCAACGAGCATACTTCAGTCCAGCATTTACGGTATATCTTTGTATAGCTATGGGCATAATAATAACCAGTTGCTTAACTTCGTTCTTATCAGGCCTCACCGAGAGGATTTCTTTCTTTTTTTCAGAGAGGAAAGTTATGAAAGGCTCAAGAACAATTCGCCGACATATTGCGTAAATGAAATTCAAATTTAATTTACGCGGGACCCATTAAATTAAGCGAAATTTTTCCGTTGACCAATGGCGTGCGAGCTTTCGTTTTCAGGCTATATAAGCAAGGTACATTTACCATGCTAGTCAGTGTTCACGTTTGATTTCTGCTGCGCACTACGTGTACGTGCTGTCTTCTGTCATGCTGACTTTTCACCAACGACGACTTCTGGACTTGCTTTATTAGCAAAGTCACCTAGTCACGCCAATCTTGTCGCTGCACAACTAGCGAGACGGAGCAACATCTATTTATTTGACCTCTACGTTTGCCAGTCACCACGGTGTTGTCGCAAATCTTTAACGAGACAATACTCAGCCTTCACACAGAGTCTCACCGCTGATGTCAACGTCACAACAGAAGGAACACCAGCTAGTCAACCAGAGCCGGTCTCAAGTGCCTAGATGTACTTCTAAACACTGCTACACTAACTAACTTTTTTCGGCATTTGCTAGAGGCCGCAATTCCCGTCCTAATAAGGGCCACCAACATTAATAACTCTCAACCCGTTTAGTACCTCAAAAGTTTGTAAACGTCGTACGGCATTTACTTGAAGCTGATGCGTTTTACAACATCACTTTAGCTAGAGCGTTAAGATAAAATATATAATTTGATCCGTTACACGACCTAGTTTGTAATACTCCGGCTAAAGTGCTGTGCAACGTTATATGAAACCTCCAGGTGAACAGTGGGCCCGCCATACATTCACCGTCTAATATCATGATAAGTCGAAGTTCAAGAGCAGATGCGGAATTCTTGAATTCATTCAATAGCTTTGTTATATGCGTTCTATTTTTGGTTAGTTATCTTCTGTGTATATGCACGTTAAAAAGCCAAGTTAATAATGACTATAAGACTATTCACTAAATGTCTAGTTAGCATGATGGTTTATTAATGATCGTTGCCTTAATCAATTTGTCACCTTGATGACATTTCTCTCCGTACCATATGATAACTGCATTCATAAAAACTGTTTATGCATTAGACTTTATTTGTAGATATTGCTCTAGTGTGCTTGTGGAAAATACGGAATATATCATATTTTTCCACTCGGTTAGCTCAAAATTTGTTAAAATTAATCAAGAGGCTCTGTTGCAGTTAATGATTATAAGAGCCTTTGTATTATTGTTGATGATGATTACGATTGGTCTTTAAATCGCGGCGGAGAAGAAAATTATACTTTGCAAATATTCGTTCCAACATGGTGTTTCTTAAACATCGTTGTATTTAATATTATCATTTGTGATTTTATAATGGGTTATCAAAAGTGGCATTTGTGTGATATTTTCTGACTAGATATATTAACCTGTAAAGCTAACCGGATTAAACGAACATAGGTTGCGCGGGTGGGGATAAAAATTATTATAATCAAGGCTGTGGTCTTGATATAAACACCTGACCCATTAATTACTTACATATGTCAGTATAAACTAAGAATTGTATAGTGTAGAAAAGGCAATTCATCCAGTAGACCGGTTTCGTCCTTATTGGGAACTCATCATGTAATGGCCAGAATTTGCCGCGGACAGGACTCAAACCTGGGCACGTCTGCTTCGGAGCCTGGTGCTCTGGCCAGTACATGATGAGTTCCCAATAAGGACGAAACCGGTCTACTGGATGAATTGCCTTTTCTACACTATACAATTCTTAGTTTATACCGACATATGTAAGTAATTAATGGGTCAGGTGTTTATATCAAGACCGCAACCTTGATTATAATAATTGTTATCACCACCCGCGCAACCAATGTTCGTTTAATTATATATATGTTCATTTCAATACCATTTCCCCATGTAATGTGGTGTCTGTTCAGTAATGACAGATTGGGCATGGTTAGTGGGAACTTTGGGTCTAAATGGATGCCATATGAGCTCCACCTAAAGGAAAAATTGACTAACCAAATTACATTAGTAAGTATATAACTGAAAATTGTGTGTAGTGTAGTGTGCGGCAGGATAGCTCAGTGGTTAGAGCACCAGATTCGGAAGCAGACGTGCCCAGGTTCGTATCCTGTCCGCGGCAAATTCTGGCCAGTACTTGATGAGTTCTAATAAGGACGAAACCGGTCTACTGGATGAATTTCCTTTTCTACACTATACAATTCTTAGTTTATACTGACATATGTAAGTAATTAATGGGTCAGCAACCTTGATTATAATAAAAGCTAACCGGATGTCGTTTGCGTGTTTTGCTAGGTAATCGGTTGTATATTGTCATTAGTTTGGAGAATAGAGACATTCTGAAATAATTTTTGAATCACACATTCTAGTTTATCTGGAAATTAAACTAGAATGAATCTTAAAAATATTGAATTTTATTTTTTTAATTATTTTTGTGTAATTCAATTTAAGATATTGTTGATATGCTAAGCCATAGCGGATGAAGGTTAGCTTGAGCGAGGTATGATGAGTGGGACAAATTTGAAACTATACACTTTAGGAAGTATGCCTAGAGTCATTCCCCTTTGTCAGAATATGCCTTGCTAAATAATGGTTGTGCATTTGAGAATGGGTCTTATATGTATTAAAAAGAATAAGGTATTGAATGTCTTTAGTGAGCAATATTTTCTTACCGAATTTTAAGAAGTTTGATTTGAACTGACATATTTGTGAAAATTTAGCAATGACTGAGTTGAGTTGATTGGATACACTAATGAGGTTTCATCAGCATATTTTATAATTTTACCATGTGTAAATGCATTATTTAACAAACGGAATACAATAAAGAAATGTGCTCCTAATTTGGAACCTGTGAAACTCCAGCGGTGAAGGTTATTGTAAGAAAACCATCCCATTTGGTGTGACGATGGATTGTCTTCGTGACACATATTTAAAGATGAGCTCTAGTATGTTTGAGAATAATTTTAGGTTCGTTAGTTCGTTAACGAACGTGTGTAAGGATATTGTATCAAAAAGCCTTAGAAATGTCTATAAATATTACAACGGTCGTTATGTAAGTATAAAATATTATACATTTAATCTAGTTTGAGTGAGCAAGTTTAAAATTTCTTTTTCACATTCAAATATGTTGAGAATAAACCATTTCTACGAGACAGAAATTATCTGCGGTCTAAGTTTACAGGTTATTGGATGAAGTTACCTTAATTATGGCCGTAGAATCCTTGCAGTTATATAAAGTCTAGATAGTTCTATTGGATCTAGGATTGGACCTGAGGTGAATGGAGTGAGCTGCTGTTAATTTTGCTGCTTGTATTATTGGTGATTGTCTAAATCTAACTGCTCTCTAAAAAGGTATACGTTTACCTTATTTTTATCATTTGGTATATCAGATAGGCTTATTAATTTTTGCCATGTTTCAATGAAATAGAACAAACATGGTGTTCTTTTTGTTGTATTTTATGCTAAATTACTATGAGTGGTTGATTTTAATGCTTAAATTGAGTTGGATTTTGGATTAAATTATGACATATGTACAGTAATTATTTTGTTTCAGTTGTCTTGGGTATTTTGTTAAGTATTTGATGATGTAATAATATGCGTTTCGGTCTAATCCTGGCCACTGAGTTTGCCGTAGTGCTATAAAACAACCTTTAGCTATTTTTGCGTCGGGTTATATACAATAAAACTGTTGTTTATATTAAGCTCGCAAACTTGATTTGAAGATTTTTTATCAGCTTCCGTGCAATTAATGATTGTTTAATTGTATTGTAGGATGTTTTGTAGTTATAGTGATAGCCTTTGCGGGGCAGCTGTCTATTAAGTAATGATATCGTAAATATTCATGGTGGTCGTTATCCCCACCTGTTCCTTTATCCGTCCCTGACATTTTCTTAAAGGTGAAGTAAGAAAACTCATTCATTTTCAGACGTTTATTGCATGTGGTGTAGCTAAGCATGAATCAATTCACAGTTGAACAAAACGGACCGTGCTCTAGACGGCAACAGAATAATATATTGTCAACACAATTGAATGTCTTATACACAAGTAATTATCAGGAGCACAAACGTCTGAATCGTAATGAATACATGTAAATAATGGAAAGGTACGATGATATAAATCCAGACTGATTAGCAATTTAGTTTAAAGTCACTGATAATTCATGAGAAGAAACACAATAAATATTGTCACTGATAAATGATGGATAGAAATCGTGTAAAGACCGTCATAAAAAGCACCACAACTAATAATTCCACTGTTTGCTAGGTTTTGAATGATAAAATACAAAAGTCCATTGAACTATAGAGTTTCGGATGAAAAATTGAGAAACTCCTCATGTCATGATTAGTGGAACCATAACTGAACTGTCAGCTGTTGTATAAAAAATGGTTAAGGCAAGTAAACTAAGTAAATCCAGTGTTTGAACACAGAGACAAATAAATCCACCACATGTTACCTGCGTATTGCGTGCGGGAGTCTTTTATTTATTAAACAAACCCCTATTAATTACAATTAAAATTGCAGTTCAATAAATCTCAATTAAAACTGCTTGAAACTAACAGGGATTGTTTCTAAAATCACAGTTAAGAGAAATATTGTGTAAAAACAGAGTTAGATTATTTGACCTTAAAGAGCACGATATTTGTCAAAATTGAACATCGTTGGGTTGTAACACGGAGCCGCGTGTTACAGTATAACCAATGGAAATATCAAGTAACCTTTTTATGAACCATTTTATATGAGATAAGTGTGATGGAATAAAATGGTCTCGCTGCAAAATGTAATAAAAGATATATAAATAAAGAAGGAGCATTAAACCAATAGAACTAATTCTTCATGCATTTTGACCTATTAAATAATATGCATAATCATTTGCAAACCTTAACACTATTAAACACTGAGTAATTTGATAGAGACCAAAATTTTTGATTTCCTAATGTTGGTTGAAATATTCTGTCATCCAATATATTAAAAAATGATTTATTACAATCTAATTACAACAACAAATTGCGAATGCTCACCACCTCACTGATTATCATAGCATGACATTATGAAAATGAAGACCTTATAAGCAGAGAACCCAATCAATTTAAAATTGACAAATTTGAGGTTCGTCCTATGATATCAATAAGAATAACAATTTGTGGTTAATTCGGTAATTTTATTTCAAGTTTCAGCTTTGAAAGATTAATATACAGGAAATCAAATTAATCTGTATTCGAAAAAAAACAATGGCTACCGTTACCAATAAAATCTTTGTAATGAATGTTCAATTCAACAAAGGAAATCCAACATTTCCAAATATTTAAACAAAGTGAATTTAAAAACAATTCAAATAAACTTCTAAACACATAACTTTGTTTAGATAATCAGCGGAAATTTCAAATGTCCAAAAATAAAAAATTGATTAATTTATATATGGGGAGTTAATTGAAATCCACATTGTAGCGCTCCGTTACAATGATTTCTCGTGGTTAAACGAAGGACCAGGATAACTGTGGTTTGCAACGTATCATATTAAACGTTTTGTCTTTTATAGATTAATTCTTATTTGCCCTTCATTTCGGAAGACAAATGAACGATTGATACTAGATCCTTTGTAATCTATGTTGCCGGTTGATTTCGATACAAGCCAACATGGCTTTACAAAAGATCGATCGAGAATTACTAACAATCTTTCCATGTGAAAGCATGTTATTCCGCTAGATGAGAATAAAGGGGATAAATTAATAGTCTACATTGATATCACAATAGCTTTTAACACTATTTGATTTAGGGCAATTATTAATGCGACTAATTCATTGAATATCGATCCGAATAGCTTTAGTTTACTCAGGTACCATTAATATTATCGAACAAGAATTATTCAAATAAATAATTTAAGATTAAGATCACTAAAAGTTACATAAATCAAGTTTAAGATCAATTTTATTTAAAATCATATTTGCGCATTTGCAGATTGTGGTCCTAAATAGTCGAGATTCCAAATTTGCTAATGATAAAAATCATCTTCCAAAAATATCGCAAAAATATCGAGTTCTAGAAAAATAGCATACCACTAGATTTGTTTGACCTGAGAAATTGTTTAATAACATTAGAGTTGATAGTTAACAGTAAAAAGCGAAAGCATTAAAAATTGGTAATAGGACAGAGTTTAATTATGTTTATTTTCATGATGCTGTGATTAACTATGCTTTCGAGATCAAAACTCAGCAAGAGATTAGGCATTTGGGCGTAAGTATTTAATGTATAGCTTCTGCCGAGAGTCATAATGAAGGAATAGTTAGCTGTGCTAAGAACAGATAAACGCCAATAAAAAGAAATATCTTATCGAGTGATATGAAAATACAAATGTATATGATTTGAATTAGGTCGATCCCGGAATATGCTGTTGGTGCTTGAATCCCAAAGAAAAAAATTTGTCAAACAAGATAGAAGGCCACCTACTCTACTGCGGGTTTACACATTCGTCTAGGAGATTGTATCGTCCTATTATCCCACATTCCTCATCCAAATATATAGTGGTCAAAGGGCATAATACCGGCTCCTACTGATGAGTCGCCAGTAAGCACGAAACGAATGTGCATGAGATTATACTTTTCGTTCATGCTGTCTTTGGTTTATCCTTCTTGTCGCAACTGAACTAATTTGTTACTTGGTTCGCAACACCTAATACATACTTGCAAGATAGAAGCTGTACAAGAAAAAGTTGTGAAACATATTAGGCCTGTGTACTTCATTATATATGCCAACAGATTAGAGTTCGTATCATTGCAAACTTTATGGTTTCGAAGGCTATGCTATAGTATAAAAGCTTATATGAATCTAATAAGAAAGATTCAAAGAGTAGGAATTACGTATGAAAATTTGGCGATCTCCCATCCTTTGGTGGGAAAAATTGTTGAAAAAATATTTCAACAATCGAAATAGGCATGTATTTTAAATGTCAGTGTATTACCCTGCAGAAGTTGAAGAATCGAGCAGCGGAACGATTAAGATTAATATAGATCGCAGCCGAGAAACTAGAAATATTTATAAATAATTACTTAAATTATGTTTTACTAAGGACCGCGCTTTATGCTAGTTTTCTCATATATATTTATCTGTAACAAACTGCCGCAAGCAATTATATAACAACTCAATCAGCGGTAGAGGTGCCGTTAGAAAAATAAATGAACACCATAACTGAAGAATTAACGAATATTAAAGCTTTTCTAGATAAAACAGTTTATGTGAACACTGTGGGAACACACATGAGACCCAATTTAAATCTGAATCGACCAGTCATTTCTGGCCTTCAACGAAATGTAGGCTTAAGCTTGCATCACTTGTTGTTGACTGATCACAAATAGGATGTCTATGTACGAGCGCAAGCTATCTCATAAAACGCCGATATTACGAGTATCAGTTAAAGAATTAGCAGATCATTCGGAAGAAGACTATTCGGAATGGCCAGTAGGGCATTGTAATGGAAAATTTAAACGAGGAGCATTAAATCACTTCTTTGCCAGACCTCAGTAAGTGTTTGCTAAATTATACTGACACAAACCATCGGCCAGTGTTCTTCCCCTGGATAGCATGGCATAAATTAAGCGTTCGTTAATCAAGCAACTGGATTATTTGCGGAGTTTGTTACTGAATGATGACATCATGCATATGCTAATTAATCTCGGGAGATATAGCGCTCGGCCGCTCACAGCTCGCAGCTTAGTCGAATATGCCCAGCCTCTACGAAATTCAATAACGATAACTATCGAACCTGTGGTCATGACACCGGGTGTAATTCGTATCAAGAACAAGCAGATGCTACACTACATCTGTTAATTCTTAGCGCCCTATACAGAAAATTGGAGATGAACGCCGACAGCCAGTGGTTTGGAAACATTCTTAATAGAATTGGCCACCAACATATGCACATACGCACCGCGCACATCTATAATAAAGTGAAAGTAGCTGGTATGAAATTAGCCAGAAATAATTATAAATCGAGTGGTTTGACCGAAATTGTCGCTTGCATTACTTTAGTGTATTAGGTGGTGCTGAAATAACAGGTGTTGTTGCCATGTACCAATTCATCAATCATAGTGTTGGTACCATGTATCGACTATGCAACCATAATGTTAGTACTCTTTACAGGCTCGGTATATATAGTGCGTTAGCTTTGAAGTAGAATTGTCAAATAATTTAAATAAATTGTTGTAATTCTCAATTTGGGTGAACTTTAGCATAAATTTATATCCATCAGGTTGGTATCATGTACCGACTCGGAAACCATAGTGTTAGTATCCGGTACTCATCGATTTCAAAGCAAGTATCAGTTACTAACACAATAGCCATAGTGTTAGTATCCTTTACAGACTCGATATATATATTATATAGTGTGAGTTAGCATTGAAGTCGCATTGTCGTTGACTTTAGATTATGTTAGCTTCACTATTACAGGTTTACACATTCGTCTAGGAGATTGTACCGTCCTATTATTCCACATTCTTCTACCAAATATATAGTGGTTAAATGGCGTAATACCGGTTCCTATTGATGAGTCGCCAGTAACACGAAACGAATATGCATGAGATTATACTTTCCATTCAGCCTGCATTTGGTTTATCTCTATGGTCACAACTGAACTAATTTGTTACTAGGTTCGCAAAACCTAATACATACTTGCAAATAATTTATATGATGGTTTTTTTCACGAATGCAGGTTTACACTTTCGTATAGGAAATTGTAACGTCCTATTTTCCCACATTCCTTACCAAAATATAAAGTGGGTTTATAGAGCGTAACACTGGCTTCTACTGATGAGTGTCCAGTAAGAACGAAACGAATGTGCACAGCGATTATACCTTTCCTTTATGCTGGTTTTGGTTTATTCATCTGGCCCGAACTTGAACCAATTTGTTAATAGGTGCGCAACACAAAACATAATTGCATGTATTGATTTAATGGTAGATTCATATTATTTACTCTGCATCAACAGTAAGGTAAGTCATAATTACATACTTTCAATTTGCACGTATAAAACATTTAGTATAACACGTGTAAAAATTAACTTGGTTGGCTGTAAACGGAAGCTAAAAACACATATATGCGAGTAGTGTCTATCTAGTGAAAAGTCCGTTTACAATTATGAGACTACCCTTGCATAAGAATAAATTAAACCGTTTAATGAAATAGAGCACTTGATTTATAAGGCATGTATTAGTAAAAAATTAGTTTAGTTGTGACCAGAAGGATAAGCAAAAGGCAGCATGAACGGAAAGTATTGTAACGACACAAAGAAATTGGCGACATATTGCGTAAATTAAATTTAATTCGATTTATGTTGCACCAATGAGAAAAAAAGCAAAACTTACCGTTAACCAATAATGTGTAAGAAGCCATATATGGCTATTACATGGTCACTTAAGCACGATGAATTTACCATGCAATTCAGTTGTCGCTTTTGCCTTCCGCTGTGCGTGTCTCCGAAGTGCTGTCTCCCACCTTTCACATACGCTGAGTTTTGGCCTTGCTTTACCAACATTGGCAACATCAGTAACGCCAATCTTGTTGCTGTACAACTAGAGAGACGAGCCAATTACTGAAGAACTTCAACGAAGTTATTCAGCAAGATTCCAATGCCACAACAGAAGGAACCACAACCCACGTCAACCCGAGATGGTCACAAGGGTCTAGGAGTACTTCCGGACGACATCACACTTACGGACCCTCTCGGCATTTTCCAGACAGCGCAAGATCGGTCCTGTTAAGGGCCACACTAGCAGTACTAACTCTTTATTTTATGGCACTCTAACCAAGTTTGTAACGTCGTACGGCATTTACTTGAAGCTGGGGCGTTTACAAAGTTAGCGACCGCGCCAGGATACTGAGTACTGTACTGTTTTTTCGAAATAAATAAAATTTACTTTCTTTTTCATTTATTTGGATTAAAAATAGATTAACATTTGCGTATACGTTTTCTTTACTCTGGTCATGGTCTTCTGGGAATTTTTGTTGGGTATATATGTTCTCTCTAAAATTCGTGGTCTTCTGGGAATTTTGTTGGGTGTATATGTTCTCTCTAAAGTCGTGGTCTTCTGGGGAATATTTTTTGGGTATTTGTTCTATTCAATTTTCCTACGTACAAAACTGCACCGTACGTACTCGACAGATTCAACTGCGGAAGATTTCAATTTTGGAAGCTGTTAGTATCTACGTACAAAACTGTGAACAAACATTGACGTGTTTTGTGAAGGAACTAATTTCATCTGCGCTCTGCGCTCTTCTCTCGACAGGTTCAACTGCGGAATATTCTCTTTCATCTGTGGAAGCTGTAAGTGGGTAAGCGTTTCGTTTAAAGTATATTTATACATTTTCATCTTGCTTATAAGATTTATGCTTTTAAGTCCGTAATTGCCAGGTCCAAGTTTAGATATTGATGTTCCTGTTTGGGATGGAGATAGTGAACTATTCTTTATGCGCGTAGACTCCGCTTTCTCCCCGTTTCCTGATTATGACAGTCATCAAAAACTGTCAAAGGTTTTTGCTAAACTACCTTCTGAATTGCAGCGACGGATTTATCCTAAGCTTGAGGCCATTAGGAAGCTACCTAATCCCATTTTGAGCCTACAAAACGAGGTAGAATCCTTGCTTGGACCCACGGAAACTGAGCAGATAATAAACAAATATGCGCAGTTAGACATGCCAAATCATTGGCCCCATCGAAATACTGAGGGAATTACGGAAACGTTGGTATAAAACCAATATTTCTGACCATGAGGCTAAGGTTGTTTTTATTAACAATCTTCCACAAGCATTAAAACTATTTGCCAGACAACTTCCCAACACTCTCTCTATAGATGACTTATCTGAGAGATGTGAGTTAGAATATAGGGTTTTGGAACCTACGGTGAATCCGTCATCCTTTTGTCGACCTCGCAAGATGATAGGCTCTCCTCTTTAGAGAGGACAGTAGCAAACATGGCTAAATTTCTATTAGCATTAGCCATAACGAAATCCGAGCTAAATCAAGTGAATGTTCGACCCAAATTCATGCCTAAAACTAATTATAACGATACACGGCGATCGAGAACTCCGCAATCCTTTAACAGATATGCCCCAAAGAACAGGTGCTATAATCACGAGAAGTTATTTTATTCATGCCAAGTCTGTCTTTGTCGTTTCGAAGAATTTCCGAATGAGTGTCAAATTCCACAGTTGACGGAAAGGACAACAGAACTCAGACGCAGGGGCGCATCAGGATCGAGAAACGTCTGGTGCAGAAAGTAGAAGACCGTACTTTCTGCGCATCAACGGCTTCAGCGGCGCCACAGGGATGAAACCAACTACAAACCGACATTCCTGTCGTTTCTTTTCTTCCACGCCGAATTTTCCACATAGAGAGCCAAACGGACAACACCGGTCGCAATCACCAGCCTACTTGTTTGCATGACCCAGCCAAACAGCCCAACGAACTTCTGCACCTTCTTGATTTCACAACCGGCGAATTCATCGTAGACGCAGGTGCAGCAGTCTCAGTTCTCAAGGGTGATTCAATGGCCGAGATGTCGCTAGGCATTCTTCTCGCAACAGCTACAGGCAAGCCCATACCTACTTATGGCTGCCGGTATCGCACACTCAACATAGGTCTACGGCGTGAATTTTCTCACAACTTCATCATTGCAAAGGTCTCACACAATATAAAAGGCCTTGATTTCCTTTTGAAATTTCGGCTCATTGTTGATCTTGCTAATCAAAAGATCATCGACCCCTCCACTGGACTTGAGCAAAGTTTTTGGACACTTACCTCCGAGCGTTTGGAGTTACAGATTATTCAGTCAACCCAAGTGCATCATTCAGCAGAGATATCAGCAGCTCTTCGAAAATACAAGTCGCTTTTCGATCTTAACAAGTCAGAGCTACGAGTTTCCAACACGATGCATCATATCGTCACAGAAGGACAACCACTTGCACTCAAGAAGTGACCACTGGCCCCTGCTATACTGAAAGCTGCCCAAGAGGAATTCTCAAGGCTTTTGGAAGAGGGAATCATCAGACCATCAAAAAGTCCATGGGCGTCACCACTGCACTTAGTCTCCAAATCAAACGGATCGTACAGAGCCTGCGGAGATTACCGTAGGCTAAATTCAGTGACAAAATCTGATGCATATCCTATTCCAAATATTAACAACTTACTTGAAAAACTTAACGGCAGCAATTTCTTCTCAGTGATTGACCTCGGACAAGCTCACCATCACATCCCTGTAGCACCAGAGGATATTGAAAAAACTGCAATCATCACTCCATTTGGCCTTTTCGAATATCTTTACATGCCTTTTGGACTTAAGTGTACTACACAGACATTTCAAAGATTCATGGACAACATACTTCGCGACGACTCTGCTTATTGTATGTCATATCTCGATGACATTATGGTATTCAGTTCAGATCTAGAATCTCATGCGAAACATCTACGAAATGTCCTCTCACGCTTATCCAACCACGGACTCAAGATCAACTGTGATAAGACGCAGATTGCAACTTCATCCGTCGACTTCTTAGGGCATCGTATCACGGCCCAAGGTATTCAACCTTTGCCGTCAAAGGCGAATTCAATCAAGAATATCAAGTCACCGAGGACTGTTAGCGAGTTGCAGAAAATTCTTTGAGTACTAAACTACTATCGCAAGTTCCTTCCGGGCATTTCAAGACAACTTTATCCTTTGTGCAGGCACCTGCGGAATCGAAAAGGACTTAGCAAGAATTCCATCATTACTTGGTCATCCGAAGACGAGGAATTACTTCGACTCGCCATCAACTCGTTAGCAAATGCTAACGCGTCCAGATTTTCAATGACCATTTCTACTCACGGCAGATGCTTCTGAATTCTCTATTGGAGCCACATTGTAACGAAAGATCGACGGAGTTCGGAAGCCTATCAGTTTCTACTCGCGTACGCTCCAACCAGTAGAAACGAGAACTCTTCGCCATCCACAACGCAGTGCGCCATTTTATCAGCATCATTGGCAGTATCAGATTTGTTGTTTTCACACCATTAGTTAGCGCACTTCGAAACGCAACTTCAATTATCGCCAAGTAAACTGCCAGAGTGGAAAGACTGCTTTCTCGTCTAAGCGAATGAGAATTTGAAATCTTTCACGTCAAGGGCGAACAAAACTTCATTGCAAATGCCCTTTCCAGGCCAGGCGTCTCGCTACAACCACCTTCGCCGTCGCCATTCAGTGTCAACTCCGTGACAATCAGTGAACCTGCACTAACGCCATCCCTCCTGCGTGTTAGGAATATATTTCAATATAATCTATTTTCAGAAAATGAAACATCAACACGGCTACAATAATTTTAATGTTACTAAACTTGGTTTTCTTGACTACATCGTGAAAACTGGGAATCCGATATTCTAGCCTAATTATATGAACTATAGTGGCGGTTAAACGAAATTGACGTACATTTTAGAAATCATATTATAACGATGAGTCGACCATAGGGTGATAAAGAAATTTGTGGCGTTTCAATAAGCATTGATCACAGATAAAGAAGTATTGAAAGGCCTAAAGGATACCAATGTTTTTTCTGGGCTGACTCAACCTAAAGATAATTACGAACCAAATAGTAAATAGAAGGCTACGTGGAATAGCTAAACAAGTTCCGACTTGCCTCCAGATTGTAAAGTCTGAAAACATGCTTTCTATATATTATTACACACAGGGTCCTAAAAAGAAGAGCGCGGTGTATGTTTGCTTTGTGGTGCATCAAAGATGGTTTATTTGTATCACTAAAAACTCCATAAAGCGGGATAAAATTAGACAAATCCAGCCAGGTTCTTCAAACAGTAAATGGCTCCATACAAGATGATATTGTGAGTTACGATTACTGGCGGCATTCCGACTACAACTTTTTTTATTACTGTAAGCTTTGAATTCGTACTAGTAAGTATATATTTGCACCTGCTGCGATTGGCTCCGGAATTCTACAAGGATTTTTTTTGATCCTAACTAGTTCAATCAAACTGTAAAAGCAATATTTGCAAAGTTTACTGCAAATTTTGATCCAGAGTCTAGGATCTTGCTTAACGGCGACCTGCCGCCAGTCGATACCAAATTCAGCTGAGATTTTCCGATGTATTAGCTAGTTTTCAGCTGCCTTTCGCAAATAATGTAATCTATTGGTTAATCGATCGTAAATTTAATTTCTTGTGCTGCAGAGGCTTGGGAGTTGCCGATTATAGCTTGTAGATCTTGGACATCCTTGTAAAGCTGTATTTGCTAGATTTAGTAGAAATCACTGTTTCATTTTGCTGCACTTTCATGTAGCACTATTATGGAATGACAACCGTGTTGATTGGGACACTGTCTAAGAATCCTTGCAATTCCTGTCCGCCACACTACCGTGGTGACACTGGTAAATGTCTGCCTTCACGATATCGGTTTCTTGCCCTCGCCGCACCTTACCCTCACCACCAAAGATATATTTTAATAGGAGAATTTTGTTCTGCAACCCACAGCGATGGAGGCCTAGGTCTTCATTCATTTACATTTTATATGAATTTTTGTATATCACACCCAGGCTAATCAATCTATCACTTTATACTAGTTTACATTTATCGACAATTTCAACAAAACGAGAATTAAGTATCAACGTATGATCGAAATGTTAGAAGTATGTCACAACTCCATAACACAAAAGCGAATTTATATGATTGGGATTGTTGGACATGAGTGACAATCCATTCCCTCTCTGAGCGACCATCTCGTAAAAAATTGCTACCACGCGCAGTTTCATTTACCACTGCTAACAATCTTTTTTATTTTAGCTTGTAACCTTACAGTCGGGACTATATGGATTTTACTATAAATATGATTTATAATTATTGTAAGATTTAAACAGCAAAACTGTAGCTCTTTATTTATCCAGTTTAAAACATATCATTCCTTTCGTATCGATTCATTTACCAGAAGCATAACTTGGCAAATAGTTTTTCTTTCCCTCTACATGATTTAAATCTGATGTGACCGTCTAGATCAAAATTGGTCGTTTTTTATCAGGAAGACTATCCAGTTGGTTGTCTTCAAGATTCAGTGTAGACAGATTGAAAACGCGTTTAAACCTTATCGGTAAATTCATATATATATATATATATATATATATATATATATATATATTCTTTGAAATGCAACTTTAATAAAATTCATTGTACCCTTCTTATGTGCAAAAACAAAGAGAAATTTTATCAGATATAAGAAAATTTTCTTTCGTCATGGTCTTCTCAAATATCTACTCATGAACATATCTTTATATATAAATTGGAAAGCAAAACAAGATAGAAATACGTGAACAAAGCTTTGTTCACGTATTTCTATCTTGTTTTGCTTTCCAATTTATATATAAAGACTATGCTCATGAGTAGATATGTTGAGAAGACCATGCGAAAGAAAATTTTCTTATATCTAATAAAAATTTCTTTTGTTACACATAAAAGGCCACCAATAGACTATACTCTTACTATATATATATATATATATATATATATATATATATATTTGAAACAATTTGCATAAATTGAATGTAACGCGCTTCGCGTATCTAAATGTTGGTAAAAGCAATACACTATGAAGCAAACTGACATCACGATAAGTAGCAATACTTTACCACTTAATAAAAAGCAAGTTCAGATATCCTTCCAATAACAAGACTTCGAGCTCACTCCATTGATAACCAGGTTTGCAAAATTTTGGCGAATATATATTGTTTAAGTAATTACCGAGTTGTGCTACTGAAACTGGAGGCGCCCGTACTAATTCAGCAGAAAGATCACTGCTAATGCATTGGATCTACGCATAAAATTCGCACTGTGATGCTTTCACGCTGTTTCTGACATAATAGAACTATTAAGCCAGTGTTTATAGTCACCTTCTGTGTTGCTGGCAATAGACTCGTTACGAAATTTAAGTTCTAGGGAGTGGCCTCATCATGCTTTTCCAGCAATTTCTGGGTGTTGACAAATATCCAAACCCAGATTATGTATATACATATCTATTATGAATATTTAGATAAACATCTAAGCACCAATATCAGTTCAAAATATTCATTCATAAATACGTGTACACGACATATGTAATCTGCATATCTAAATAAACGTTTAAGCAACCATGTGAGGTCCCTCCATATATTATTTAAATATTTACATTCCATCCATCAATAAATTTATATATATATATATATATATATATATATATATATATATATATATTTAGATATATGTAAATCAACATCTAAGTAACTATGTAATTTCCTCCGAGTGCACACGATTTGCTACAATTACCTCTTTCCATCTAAATTGTTCCGTTTACTATCGTAAATTCATTGTCGAGGTCTGGTATTTGGATTTATTGTTAACTCTGTTACCTGTTTTTCTTGGATTCTTTTTTCATTAAATCGCCATCACGTCTCGTTTATGATTTTATCAATTAGTTTTGCCGCATAACCATTTATCCCGATTATTTATTTCAATTTCATCAGTTCTTTGCCCATATATTTTAAGACTTATTTTCATCGATATTAGAATGCATATTTTCACCCCAAACGGGTGATTAGAGCAGTAATTCAGGAGGATACCAGAATAAATATCTGCCCTATAAATATCTTGTTCTAATATCTGACCCATTCAGCAATTCTCATCAATTGCAGATCACTTACACCAAAAATTGATCAAATACGAGCATTTATATACTCTAACGAGCTAGACATACGCTTTCTTGTTGAAATTTGGCTGTCCCCATCCATTTACTGTGATTACCCTTTCCTCATTTACGGTTACACGTTCCGATCGTGGGGGCGGGCTAGCTGCCTATGTCCGATCCCTTCTCATGCCCAAAAGTTTGTCGACATCGAACTCTCAAGGATTGGAATTTTTCTCGTTTCAGCTACAAATCCATAACCAAACCTACCTATGTTGTCTGCAGACCCCCTAACCTTTTAATCAACGACAACACTCGCGGGGCCCAACTTCTATCCTCTTTTTTCTCTCAGCTCTCCGATCGGTACGTCGTTGTGGGTGACATCAACCTCTCCACGGTTAACTTGCAAAATCAAACTTCCGAAAGTTACCCACTGCTTAGACTCTTCGCGGACAAAATGTTAAAACACTCCGTGAACTTTCTTACCCGAGGGAACAACCAACTGGACTGTGTCGTCTCCAACAAAGAGGTGACAGATGTTCATTCTCAGGAGATCTTCCCTAATCTTGATTACTGTCAGGTATCCTTCCTCATTCCTCTCTTATCCTTTACTCCTAGAGAAGACACCCAATCATTCAGGCGATTTACCAACTGGGAAGAGTTCCGCCGACTCTGTGACGCCGTTAACTGGAGGGACCTCTTTCTCCCAAACAATCTCTCCTCATGCTTTCGGAAGTCCATAACATTCTATCCTCCCACTTTAATTCCGCCACCTATATTCAACACATACACGCGACGAATAAGTTGAACACTCTGTTTAAGGCACGCGACAACCTCGCACGCAACTCTCGACTACGAACATCGTCACTTGCTCGCGCCCTCGCACTGAGACGTATCGATGGGAGCATTAAACAGGCTATCAACAAACAAGCGCTCCACATCGAAAGACGCATCCGTTCAGCTCCTAACCCCCGGACAAAGTTCGTTATCATCAAACACCAATTGATGCAAGAGCCCAAAACATCGTATTTTAACTTCTCTCAGTCAAACGACTCCTGCTTCGCCGACGATTATTTGACTTACCTCCTCGACACTATTTCCACTCCCACTCCGCCTGCTGAGATGTTAGACAACGGAGACTCCGAGAACCTACGCTGGTTCATCGTCTCACCGGCTTCCGTCACCCAAGACATTAAATCTACACACCAATTTGATCAGTATAGTGTCTCGGTCAGCATGATTGCACTTCTTGGCTGGAATGTCTTCTCTCTGATTGCTGGTGTTATTTACCATTGTCTCCTAACTACCTATCTTCCCCCGGTCTGGCTTAACTCGACGATCTCTCCTATCCAAAAAATTGCACTTCGTCGATCTCCCCATTTAAAGATCTCCGCCCCATTACTATCGTCCCTTCTTTCACCAAAATCTTTAAAAGGGTCTTATACAACCTAATATACCCCTTCATTAATTCTCAGGAAATCTTCTATCTCCTCGATGATCAACATGGTTTCTTGAATGGCCGCTCCTCTTCCACCAACTTAGTAAGTGTTCTCAATCATTTCTACTTCTCCTTCTCTAAAGGTCATGATTGCACTCTCCTCTTCCTGGATATATCCAAGGCTTTCGATTCGCTGTCATTTTCAGCAATTGAATCCGATATTTGTGGCAACATCCTCAATCTCATCAGTTACTATCTCCGAAACCAATGCACGACTGTAAAAGTCGGCAATAGTTATTCGATGCCAGCCCTTATCCGATCCGGTAATCCCCAGGGCTCCGTACTTTGATCCTATTCTCTTCAAGCTTACGCTCACGCAAATACAGGTTGAAGACAACCTTTTCAAGCTGTTCAAATATGCGGATAACATGGTCATCGTATTCAGTAACCCCACAGCATCCAACCCCTCCTTACCCCCTATATTGTAGCTCTTATCATCGCTCCACTCGCAGCTCAGCAGAATCAGTCTCAAACTAAATCCCGCCAAGACTCGTCTAATGATACTCTCCACTAACCCATTCTGCTCTATCCTGGTTGCAAATTATCCCCTCGATATAGAAATAATAGATTCGTCCAAACACCTAGGTATTCATTTTTCAAAATTCCTAGACTTCTCCCCACACCTTACGCACACTACTTCCAAACTCTTCAAATGGGCCCGTCTGATCTGTTTCAAGACTAACTACCCCATTCTCCAACTCACGCTATTCAAGGTCTACGTTCTGCCTCTCATTTCATACGCTAGCGAATTCTACTGTCCTCTCACGCTCGCCGCCTCGTATGCCATCGGACAGATATCCTCCAGATTTCAAAACGAGTCTTCCCCAATGTCAAAATTATCAGGAACGCCATAAGATCACAACTTGCTTACCACTGTCCAACTTTGCTCACCCAAGTCACCATTACGCCACACATTCTAGCAACTCTTCTATCCAAACTAACCATACCCCCGCCATATTAAAAAAATCTATCTCTTCTCCAAAGTCACTAGTGTCTTCAACGCTATTCCCACGGACATAAAGTTCCCATCCCAGCACGAATTCAAAAAGGCGGCCCATAAGTACTTCTTCAACAAACTTCTTTGTGATACGACCGATTGGAAAAGAAACTTGGTCCTTCTCAATCCATAACATTTTCTTCACCCCAGGCTGTTCTCTTTACTGACTTCGGAGGGCGAAATCCCTCTGGCAGTCATCTAATTTTCCACTTTACCCCTCTGGTTTTAAATCTTTCATTCTCGACTTACTGATACCACTTTTCAGCTCATTTTTCATTCTATCATATCCATATAGTGGATACTTTACTACGTTTTGCTCATCCAATTCTTTTCTTTCTTGTTTCAGCGGAAGACCGGAAACTCAAAAGCCCTGCCGGTCCACCAACGGTTTGCTTCGACAATCGACTCCCCGTCGTCTTCCATCATTCATAACCTCGTTCAACGGACGCCAGTGACCCCTGCAAGACTCACTTGCTTCAATCTAGTAGACTCCATCCAGGTTTATGCTACGCTCCATCAATTCAATCTCCACGACAAAGAACTCCATCGGTCGACGTTTGCATCCGGTCCGCCATCATTTTCGATCTCACACTTGAACTCATCTGTTCGAACCCATCCTACCCCGCTTTGATGCTCGGACACTTCATGGACTGAACTCCAATTGGTCTTGTCTAGTCAAATGGAATTTCATTTTTTTCACCAGATTGAACTATCTTGATGTTGGTGATAACTTTTCCCTTCATCAACTCCTCCCTCTTGCTATTAAATACTTTGCTAGTATGTATTAGGTTTTGCGAACCTAGTAACAAATTAGTTCATTTGTGACCAGAAGGATAAACGAAAGGCAGCATGAATGGAAATTTTAATCTCATGCACATTCGTTTCGTGCTTACTGGCGACTCATCAGTAGGAGCCGGTATTACGCCCTTTAACTACTATATATTTGGTAGAAGAATGTGGAATAATAGGACGGTACAATCTCCTAGACGAATGTGTAAACCTGTAATAGTGAAGCTAACATAATCTAAAGTCAACGACAATGTGACTTCAATGCTAACTCACACAATATAATATATATACCGAGTCTGTAAAGGCTACTAACACTATGGCTATTGTGTTATTAACTGATACCTTTTTTGAAATCGATGAGTACCGGATCACTATTACAGGTTTACACATTCGTCTAGGAGATTGTACCGTCCTATTATTCCACATTCTTCTACCAAACATATAGTGGTTAAAGGGCGTAATACCGGCTCCTACTGATGAGTCGCCAGTAAGCACGAAACGAATGTGCATGAGATTATACTTTCCGTTCATGCTGCCTTTGGTTTATCCTTCTGGTCACAACTGAACTAATTTGTTACTAGGTTCGCAAAACCTAATACATACTTGCATATATTAGTTCTTCGCAACAAACAGTATTTAACTGAAATACTTTGCTAGTCACAATTCAATTCACCTCCACATATCCTACCGTTGATTTGTTATTTCAATGGTCGGGCCAGTTGGCCTTTGATGCCAAATAAATGTATTATTCGTTTAAATTTTATATCCACAAATGATAATTCTTCTTTACTTTCTTTTTTCAATGTAAATTTTACCTTTTCTAGTTCATTAGCTAAATAAAGAAAATTCTCCAACTCATTATCCTTATGATTCCAAATTAAGGTGTCCCATTGATTCCCTTTTCAAAGTACGCATCGATTTTGTCTTCTTTTTGGCTGAGTGCGAATTCGTCAATTTCTTCCGAAGGCTTCAACATCGTTCATACTAACCGCTGGAAATGAGGTAGGATCTAATATTGCAATGGTTAGTATGAATAATGTTGATGCCTTGGGAATAAATTGACGAATCCACAAACAGCCTAAAAGAAGACAAAATCGATGCGTACTTGAAACTCGATCAATCGGATCTTTGCGAACCTGATAGTTCAAAGCGACACACAGTGAACGCAGATAGCGGAGATTTAAAAATCTGGGTCTGGGGGCAGCTATATTTAGACCGATGCAGAAGATTCAATTCGTGCTTCGAGGAGAACATAACTTCGTGTGTCAATAAACGTTTAGCGTTGCAAAAACATCGTTACCTTAACATTTTTCGTCAAGTAAAAATGCGACATTCACTAAAAGGTTTATTTGATTTTAAATGAGGATAGATATGTAAACATCCTTCCACATTTAGAGGCCTTCGCAATAAATAGATGTCTAACAATATGCAAACAAGAAAATATTTTTCGTGCACTGGCATTACCATGAGGCGAACTATATTTAGCTGTTTTTTTTATGTTTGAACATGCTGGACTAACATACCCTATACACAGTATATATTTGAGTGAGGAACGTGGGACAATTGGACAATAAAATCTCCTATACTTGACAGTATATGCACTTTTGTGCGTAATTTCAGTTTTGGTAATCTGTACTTGACTGGCCTGACTTCCTACAGCAAGCTGCATTTGTTCCTTTTCTCCAATTTACGTTTATAATTACTCGATATTCACAATATACACCTGCTATCATTTTGTCTTTTGAATCGTACATATTGGGGACGTACTGGAACAGGTATTTAATAATTCTGTTTTTCACGTCTTATTTCTTTCCAGGTAATGTGATCGGGTGTTTTGCTACGTAGGAAGTTCAAATTCCGTTTTCCTAACACTAAGTTATCAAATTGATAATTAAGTACGATCAGCATTGAAGCCAATCTTAACTTTCAGGATACAAGCAAATTATCTCAAGATATAGCAGACATGAATTTAATGGATGTGAACGAGAGTATTAGCTTATCAGATTCCAATGGGCATATGGGGACTGAAAACGACTCGGCATCTATGGGGTTCTCAGTTACTAATAGGTCCGGAGCCTTTCTTTCCTTCCTATTTAAAATAATTTGTTACTAGGTTCGAAACACCAAATACGCAATTAAACACATATATTAGTTCTCTGCAAAAAACTGTACGTGATGCGATCCAAATAAGGATGAAATTCCGTTTCTACATTATACATGGTAATATTGACAAATGTATGTACATAAAGGGGCAGGTGTTTATATCAAAATCGCAAACTTGATTAAATTAAACAGTAGGTCTCTTGACTTAGTTTTTAATGTATAAGTTATAATGGTACTTAAATCAAATCGATAAACTTTAGTTATATAACAAATACAGAACTAAGCATCAAAGAATGAGTTCATGCTGAGCCGCATAATATAATTGAGAGTGAAGTCAAAGAGCGAGAAACACAAGAAAAATTGTTTCTAAATTACCCCGAGATTCTAAAAAAGTACGAATAAAAGTATTATAAATACAGCAGAGTGGCATAATTAGGCTTCTTCCAAAAAGTAATGAAATTTTATTTACACACAGATACACATATGAGCACATTTAAATAAAATTTTAGTAAGCCTAGAAGCATGCATAAGTATTGTATGCTCTTAAACTATTTTAGGCTAAAAAAACTAAGATCTGGGTCCCCTTTTAAGTGGACACCAACAGAACATTGATGCGTATGACTAAAGGACAAGGCTTTCCTACGCAACCAGTAAAGAATCGAAAAATGTAGCTGAACTTCGAATTTTTGTTGCACTGTCACTCAAAATTCATTAGATAACAGCGAATAAAAAATTATTATTCTTTCAAGATTTTAGGCTTTATTTGGTTTTTATTTTTTTAATGAAAAACAGGGCACCTCCACGGTACAAGGCCGCAAATCCTTCCACAAAAGGATCCGATAAAGGGTCTAACAAGGATCCACTGGCTGACATAACAAATTAGTTACAAAAAAAATAAACGGATATATAGATATAAATGACCTGACAAATTTTCTACGGTAACGAGTAGACAAACGAGGCTTCTCGTGTACAAAAAATGCGAACTCCCGCTAACTGGATAATATAAAAACAGATAGTTGAAACACGGTCGGATTAAAATAGGCATTTGACAAGTTATTCATGGTCATTTATCACAATTTGCAGAGTAAGAAATGCGTAGTAGGATGACAGACATCATATATTGAATTCTATAAAATAAGAAATCCGGATTTTTATGCTAAAATTTTATTCTTCACAACTTACAGCTTTTACAATAAACGCCATCTCCAATGGGAATGCACGGAAACCTAAAAATGGTATACTGATGCGTATATGGCTAGACATGAAACGGAAAAAAACTTAAATCAATGAAAGTTTGCTGGCAAGGACAAAAACATACCCCAGCAACATCGCGGAAATTGCAGTATGATTCTGCGACCAGGACGCTTCTTATGGCTAACAATGTAGTGTACTATTCGCTATCCAGAGGTGGATAAAAGAAAAATTTACGCAAAAAACGTATCTTTTAATAGCTATTGACAAATTTGTTGTTATAGAGTAACTGGAAATATATTTCCTCGTGATGTGATGAGATAATACTATGAGTACGTAAGCATGGCTGATCCAAATGTCAAAAAATAAGCGCAACTACAATAATTCCATAAACTAGATTTAGATAGGAATAATTAAGCCATTCAATATATGCATATATGCTTAATTACATTAACTTTGTTAAAAAAATCGGATTCTCATGTAACGCGCGGCTCAGCGTTACAACCCAACGAAGCTCAATTTCGACAGATATGGTTTTCTTTAGGGTCACATATACGAATTATAGTTTTAGACTATCTTTCTCTTAACTGATTTTAGAAACAATCTCTGTTAGTTTCAAGCAGTTTTAATTGAGATTTCTTGACCTACAAAATTATTTATAATTAATTTCCGAGAAAGGCATGACACCTCTACCTGCTAAGGTTCGTGCCATTCAAGATCTACAGCCTCCAACCACCGTTCGGGCGTTACGACGATTCTTGGGCAAGATGAACTACTACTCTCGATTCGTACCTTGCCTTGCCAAGATTCTCGCACCTCTTCAGAAATATCTCGTTCCAGAAGTCGTTATGTCAAGAAATCATAACTGATTCATCTCAACGTGGACGACATGCAGGCTATCGAGGATGCCAAAAGGGCTTTATGCAAAGCGACCATGCTACATTCACCTGATTGGTCTCAACCTTTTGAATTGATCACTGACGCATCCGACGTTGCCACAGGCGCAGTACTTCAACAGTCCATCAATGGCGTACACAAATCTATCGCGTTCTTCTCGCAAAAACTACAACCTCGCGAGACGCGATATGATACATTAGGGAAAGAGTTACTCGCAATCTACCGGTCGATCCTACACTTCCACACCTATCTGGATGGCCGAAAGTTCAAGATCTACACCGACCACCTTCCTCTACTCCCGATGCTTAGAGGAAAGAAAGAATATTTATATTCACGACGTGTCAACTCGCAACTTACACGAATACACGAGTATGAATATGAAGTCACTCACGTCAAAGGATCAGAAAACGTAGTCGCAGAATCCCTGAAGCCTTAATCCTGTGTCCTTCACCTATAGGTACTCAGGAATTGCAAGCAGTAGAGCAAGATGACCCATCCATTCGGACAGTTGATGTCAATCGCCTGAAAACATTTGATTATAATGGAAATCTGCTGCAGTGTGAAATAACTGGCATGGGTCCTCGGCCGTTTATTCCTAAAAAAACTCCGTCTACCATTGAATGAGCCATCCATCTGGCGAAGCCTCAGTGGAAATTCTATCCAGAACGTATTTTTGGCTCGGCACGCGTCGAGATGTCAAGTGGTCAAAACAATGTCTAGAATGTCAGAAATGCAAAGTGACGAGACACACCAAAACGGCGCCAAAAGTCATTCAAGTGCCGAAAGTCCGGTTAACGCACATACACGTTGATCTGGTAACCTTACCTGCCGTGAACAATATGCGATATCTACTGTCAATACGGGATCGCACCACTCGATGGTATGAGGCCATACCACTGCCAGACATGAAGCAAGACACTGTCAGTTATGCTTTAGAGTTCAAGTGGTTCGCCAGCTGATATGACCCCGTGACCGCAGCTCGTAATCCTAGAGAAAATGGTTTCGTCGAAAGGCCACACCGGGAACCGAAAGCGGCGCTAAAGGCTAGCCCAGAAGAAAATTGTCTTGCGGCTTTTCCGAAAGTACTCCTGTCAATGGGTACAAGACCTCGAGGGCCGATCAAATGCAGCTCTGCACAAATGGTATTTGGCGAATGTCTACGGCTGCCTGGCGAACTAGTGCGATCACGCTCTGAAACTGGATAACGATGAAAGATCCGGCATTTATGTTTCCAATTAGCAGTTACCTAGAGTATTACGCTGAAGATTGGCCTATCTGTTCTACACGTCAGCAACATGGTCCAATCAACAAACGCAAAAATTTTGATGTCTTGTTTTGTTTAATAATAATAGACAACCGCGCGTAATACGCCGGTAACATGCAGTGGATTCATGTGATTTCACGTCCAAAGCTAGTATTTATATATTTTGTGTGTTTAACCCTTTATATATAACTATCAACTGTTCTACTAAAACATTCTGGATTTATATTTCATGTTTTCCAATCATCCATAAATAATTACTAACTATTCTGCCAAGACATGCTGGATTTATGTATTTTGTGTATTTTATCCCTGTGCACATGACTATTAACTGTTCTTCTAGGACATTCTAGATTCATATTTTATGTTTTTTCAATCACTTACACTAAACTATCTGTTCTACTAAGACATTTTGGATTTATTTATTGTGTTTATTGTGACTGCTTTTATGCCTAGATAGTAACTTGTGTTGACAATATATTATTTTGTTGCCGCCTAGAGCACGGTCCGTTTTGTTTAACAATGAATTTAGTTTTTTCTTTGCAACATTGTGTACAATATATGTATGATGATTCGACTTAGCCTTCTCACATCACCCATTGGAAAAGAGTCTGAGACAGATCATAAGCACGGACCTCGACATCAGCTACGAGGAATATGTAGGAATGGAATAGCACCGCTAAATAAACAGCTACCCCGCAAAAACCTCTTACAATAGCCACAATACCTCCTAATCTAAAGTTAGCAAAGCTAAATATAAATTAATTAAAACTAAAAATCAATAATAACAACTCTGAAAAAGAAAAATTCGCTTAAAACAAAGGATTACCTATTTTGAAGCCATTCTAAATTTATTAAGTCAAATGTTGAAAAATCAAACTAAGCCATTTTATTTTAACTACAAAAATCCACAATATGATCCAATGTGCCGCCAAAGGATGAATTATGTCAGACATTGTAATAAAATTATGCTTAAAGAAATGAAGAATAACGCTGGCATATTTTAAGCATAGATTTACTGAATTATAGTGTCAGACTAAATTCAATAGAAATAGAAATCATATTTAACAAATCGAAAAGTACCGAAATATGCAACAAAGATGCAACAGAACAATACATTTAACGAATATAGAACTCTTTTTAATATTCGCAAGGATAATGCATCGACTATTTTCCTCTTTTTGAAAAATATACCATTAATGACACATACCTAATGTTGAATACAAGCCCGAAGAAAAACTCATAACAATTCTCGATACTAGGAAAAAAGAAAGAAAATAGTCGTAAACGGATTCGTTTTAAATGTCGAAGCGAGAACAGATTTTAAAAATAATTGGAAAAATCTGTCTGCCAGAGCACAGAATCTCTATCTTTGTAAGAAAATTCGAAACATATCGATGCATGTCAGAGTCAGGAGAGGTGATTAAGAAAATAATAATCTTAGACGACCAGATATGATAAATAATTGGATTTTTGTGCTAGAGTATCAATGATTACACAAAATAACCGCACCTTTATTTCAGAGCAGATCACAGAACAACAGTTACGAAACGTCTGTATCATTTCGAACATGCACAATGGAAATCTGAGTCCTGCTCACATACGGCTCCATAAAAAACATGGTATCGAAGAAACTAATAAACTAGGAATCTCGGGACTAATCAGGTTAATTTAATACAACTTGAAATCCACAGTACGTTTAATTGCAAAGGTTCTGCTATATACATATATGCTTGTAGCATGAATTTTTAAACAAATAACAAAGCAATACCTAAAGAGTAAGCTATTAAAGTTTTAAAAATATCTCTGAAAAATGTACACAATATTAAAATTGACTTTCGTAACGGTTAAAGACAAAAGTTACAGCATAGACAATTGGCCTAAACATTACATCAAGCTTGAGAGAGAACAAGTTTCTGATTAAGCCAAAACGCTTCCAATCCATTCAAGAAAAAAGCATGTATGAATAACAGGCTCTAAAAGATATTTTCACATCAACTATAATGTCTTCGTTGTTATGGTAGCAAACATGGTCGAGAACACAAACCATGATATAAATACAAAACATTTAAAAAAAACTCAGATTCCACCCTTGCACTTAGCACTAGATCATCATCACGTCCAGCCATACAAAAGTCAAAAGTGTCTTATGTTTCACTGCCATATAACCATAAGGAGAGTGTATATATGTATATATGTCTACTCGTTACCGATTAAAATTTGTCAGGTCATTTATATCTATATATCCGTTTATTTTGTTTTTGTAACTAATTTGTTATGTCAGCCAGTGGATCCTTGTTAGACCCTTTATCGGATCCTTTTGTGGAAGGATTTTCAGCTCGCATATTCGCGGCCTTGTACCGTGGAGGTGCCCTGTTTTTCATTAAAAAAATAAAAACCAAATAAAGCCCAAAATTCATGAAAGAATAATAATTTTTTATTCGATGTTATCTAATGAATTTTGAGTGACAGTGCAACAAAAATTCGAAGTTCAGCTACATTTTTCGATTCTTTACTGGTTGCGTCGGAAAGTCTTGTCCTTTAGTCATACGCATCAATGTTCTGTTGGTGTCCACTTAAAAGGGGACCCTGATCTTATTTTTTGTATGTGTATATGTGTATACCAATTATTTAAAGTTTCCACTACTTTTTAGCCTAAAATATGAGCATACAATACTTATGCATGTTTCTAGGCTTACTTTAAACTTATTTAAATGCTCATATGTGTAAATGAATAAAATTTCATTCGTTTTTGGAAGTCTAATTATGTCACACTGCTGTATTTGTAATACTTTTATTCGTACTTTATTAGAATCTTATCATCATCATCATCATCATGTCCAGCCATACAAAATTCAAAAGTGACTAATATTTCAGTGTCATATAAGCATAAAGATTGAAAAAAGTATATAAGTGAATATAGACAAATTATTAGTGAGATTTATGAGAGAGAGAGGCAGAGAGATAAGGAATACCTTGCTACTATGAGTAAATTTATCAGGATAACTCACAGAAATGAGGCAAACTAAACCTCTCCACAACACCATTATGGCCAAGTTAGCATGCGGCAAGGCGACATCAACCCGGGATTGGTAGCATAAATCTTGCCGGGCCACAAAGGGACAGCCATCATCCCATCCCATTTCATGTGACGCCTCGAGTTTGGTCTAACAGCGCTGTAACATTTTTGTTAAATGTGTAGTGACGGAATGAGAGCAGGCGTTCCAGACGTGAAAGGCAAGTTTCGGCTGCTGAAGAAAACTTTGCGACTGGCATCTGGGCAGATAGTGCTCATCAGCCTTGGCTAGTTGACTATCTAGGAGAAAGATAACACCGAATACAAGCAATCACTATGACTGGGCTACCTAGTGTTCCTTTACAGTCCACATATAACCATGAATAACCATTTTTTCATCCCATATCCGATCTTGTTTAACAATCTACCTCAGATCAATTACAATGTTCATGCTGAACAAACAGTTGACAGCGTAGTAAACAATTCATTTAGTTAAACCTCCTCTTGTTATCCAACACAGAGCAGTCATGCTATTCTCGGTAAAACAAACGAAAGTAATAGTAAGTAGAAAAATACAAACTAGCAAGACGTTTTCATACGGTATTGATCACAACTAGAATCCAGGCCAAAACAAAACTTAACAAAAGTAACACAACCAATTTACAATTAATTCAAGCAATAGAAAAATTAAAACTCCTTCATGCTTATATTTTGAAAACGTGTCAGAATGCTTAAATTACCGGTGGCACAAAAACAGTAGATTTCAAACAAAAATTCTAAGACAACGAGAATTGAGAATTCTACACACAGCCCAGGAAATCGTAACTAAAATTTACATAGGAAAAACGGAAATATTTAGAAGATGCAATCGAAAGGGCACTTTGTTTAAATCAAGTTTTTACACTTGAAATATGAAATCAAAATTTTACTAAGCTGTTTTATATGACGGCAATTTTGCTTGGCTGGACAATTGATTAAAGAGCTAGGGTTCGTTCTTAATTTCAGCCTTCAAATTCATTTATAAAGTTGTTTTCATCGCCGCCGTATTTGAGAATGGCTTAGATTAAAACTTTGATTAACATTGTCAAGCACAGTCATAAGAACACGTCGCCCGACCAGGTAGTGAAATAATAGACGGTAAAATGTGATTTCAGAACTAAAGGATTAAGCCGAGCGCTATTCGTCGTATCGCCGGAGAGGGTATGCCGTACTCGAAGGAACCAACGAAACGAGGTGATATAATCGATGAGTTAGAAATCGAGTTTCCTCACAACATAACAGATAAAATGAGAACCACTCTAGCCAACATTCTACCACGTCAACAACTTCTACTTGGTTGAACTGATCAGTTAAATATTCAGATATGTAGCGTAAACTCGTTAATTTGTTTTGTTTTACTTCTATTTTGTACAAGTTATTTGATGAACCAAGTTAACATAACGTAGAACTTCATATTGAAAACAAAACAATCTGCATCATGGTTGTGACGAATATTCGCTATCATTTACATGACTGTAAAATCAATCAAGCTTTATTCGAATGTGCATTTCTCTAACTAATTAAAACGACAGGAAAATGGCATATTCTATACTCAGTGATCGATAAAAACAACTGTGAATTCAACATTGCGAAGGTTCAAAACGAAACCTCATTCCAGCAGTGTACCAAAACAAAACAAACCGGTTTTACCTTTAGGTAAGTCAACCAACTCAATATGCTAAATGAAAAAACCAACGTATAGCTGAACAGTGTCGTTCTCCATTACTTTATTGGGACTAGTTGAGACTACACAAATGCACTCTTTTAGGTGTAGTGGCTAACATCTAGAATGTGAAATTAAGATCACTTAATTATATATATATATATATATATATATATATATATATATATATACATATATGTTTATATGTTACAAAACTAAACAAAATAGCCTAAAAATAGGACATGTTACGGATAAACAACTGTGTTAGATAAGGAAAACTGAAAACCTGATTAACTTTTACACTCAAAGCGGTGTGGGATATTACGTTTCGAACTATATTAAGAAAACCTGCTTGGTCTATTATGTGATGCAAAATTATCTGCAACAAAATAACAGGTGTACAATGAAGCAACATCTATCTTATGAAAACGTAGCCTTACAGGCTTAAATAGAACAATTGTAAGGACGAAAATTTCTATACTTACATTTCCGAATCATTCTTCATCAATAGGAGCACAAGTTAAAAAATAAATAACCAAAAAATACAAATAGCTTAGCAAATGATAACGGTTAGTAACGGGTGATGCAACACGCCTCATAATAGGATAAAGGAAATAACGTGCTTGTATGAACAATTAGATATTTCAGTTACATACTGTTTGTTGCGAAGAGCTAATATATATGCAAGTATGTATTAGGTTTTGCGAACCTAGTAACAAATTAGTTCAGTTGTGACCAGAAGGATAAACTAAAGGCAGCATGAACGGGAAGTATAATCTCATGCACATTCGTTTCGTGCTTACTGGCGACTCATCAGTAGGAGCCGGTATTACGCCCTTTAACCACTATATATTCGGTAGAAGAATGTGGAATAATAGGACGTTACACATCTTGTCAGACGTATGTGGTAAACCTGTAATAGTGAAGCTAACATAATCTGAAGTCAACGACAATACGACTTCAATGCTTACTCACACTTTCCGTTCATGCTGCCTCTGGTTTATCCTTCTGGTCACAACTGAACTAATTTGTTACTAGGTTCGCAAAACCTAATACATACTTGCATATATATTAGTTCTTCGCAACAAACAGTATTTAACTGTAATATATTGAATTGAATGATGTCATGCTTACCGCGAAATGTGATAGCTGATATCGATCAAGGCCAGAGTGTATGGTTTAACTGGAGTAACGGGTGTTCGGAAATTGTTGTAATTCTCAATTTGGGTGAACTTTAGCATAAATGGATATCCATCAGGTTGGTATCATGTACCGATTCGGAAACCATAGTGTTAGTATCCAGGTACTCATCGCTTGGTACAAAAATGTTGGTATCAGTTTACTAACACAATAGCCATAGTGTTAGTATCCTTTACAGACTCGGTATATATATTATATGGTGTGAGTTAGCATTGAAGTCGCATTGTCGTTGACTTTAGATTATGTTAGCTTCACTATTACAGGTTTACACATTCGTCTAGGAGATTGTACCGTCCTATTGTTCCACATTCTTCTACCGAATATATAGTGGTTAAAGGGCGTAATACCGGCTCCTACTGATGAGTCGCCAGTAAGCACGAAACGAATGTGCATGAGATTATACTTTCCGTTCATGCTGCCTTTGGTTTATCCTTCTGGTCACAACTGAACTAATTTGTTACTAGGTTCGCAAAACCTAATACATGCTTGCAATTAGATATTTTACAAGTGAAAAATTGAACATTGTATAAAATGAAAGGAGCCTAAAAATGCAGGATATACGTATTAAATTACTTACAATTTACTCAGAAAAAACACGTTTATCTGACTCGAATTTAGAACCAAGTAAAAATACAGTAACAAATGTGCGTCGACCATCTCCTAAATCACTGTGCTAATCTCCAATTTGGAAATTAGTTGCAGAAATGCACATTCGAATAAACTCTGATTGATTTTACAGTCGTGTGATAGATAGCGAATATTTGTCACAACAAAGATGAAGATTGTTTTGCATTCAATGTGAAATTCTGCGTTATGCTAACTTGTTTCATCGAATAACTTGTACAAAATAGAAGTAAAACAAAACAAATTAACGAGTTTGCGCTACATATCTATACATATAGCTGTTCAGTTCAACCAAGTAGAAATTGTTGACGTGGTAGAATGTTGGCTAGAGTGGTTCTCATTTTAATTGTCAGTGGTCAGGAAACACGATTTCGAACTCAACGATTATATCACCTCGTTTTGTCAAACCATCTCCGACAATACGACTAACAACACCCGGCTTAATCTTTTAGTTCTGAAATCACATTATACCGTCCATTATTTCACTACCTGGTCGGGCGGCGTGTTCTTATGACTGTGCTTGACAATGTTAATCAAAGTTTTAATCTAAGCCATTCTCAAATACGGCGGCGATGAAAACAACTTTATAAATGAATTTGAAGGCTGAAATTAAAAACAAACGCTAAGTCTTTAATCAATTGTCCAGCCAAGCAAAAATGCCGTCATACATAATGGCTTGTTCAAATTTTTATTGCATATTTCAAGTGTAAAAACCTGATTTAAACAAAGTGCCCTTTCGATTGCATCTTCTAAATATTTCCGTTTTCTCCTGTGTAAATTTTAATGACGATTTCCTGGGCTGTGTGTAGAATTCTCAATTCTCGTTGTCTTAGAATTTTTGTTTGAAATCTACTGTTGTTGTGCCACCGGTAATTTAAGCATTCTGACACGTTTTCAAAATATAAGCATGGAGGAGTTTTAATTTTTCTATTGCTTGAATTCATTGTAAATTGGTTGTTTTACTTTTTTAAGTTTTGTTTTGGCCTGGATTCTAGTTGTGATCAATACCGTATGAAAACGTCTTGCTAGTTTGTATTTTTATACTTACTATTACTTCCGTTTATTTTAACGAGAATAGCATGAATCTTCTGTGTTGCATAAGAAGAATAGGTTCAACTAAATGAATTGTTTTTACGCTGTCAACTATTTGTTCGGCATGAACATTGTAATGGACCTGAGGTAGATGGTTTAACAAGATCGCATATAGGATCTAAAACCTCGAACTGATCCAGTGCTAAGTGCAAAGGTGGAAACTGTTTGAAAAATTTTTCTTTTTGTATTTATATCTTGGTTTGTGTCCTCGTTCATGTTTGCTACCACAACAACGAAAAAATTTTAGCTGATGCGAAAATATCTTTTGCAGCCTATTATTCATAAATGCTTCATTCTTAAATGGATTGTAAGCGTTTGAGTTTAAACAGAAACTTGTTCTCTCTCGAGCTTGATGAAATGTTTAGGCCAATTGTCTATGCTGTAAATTTCGACTTTAACCGCTAATGAAGTCAATTTTAAAATGATGTACATTTTTCAGATATATTTTTAAAACTTGAATAGCTTACTCTTTAGGTATTACTTTGTTATTTGATTAAAAATTCATGCTACAAGCATATATGTATATAGCAGAACCTTTGCAATTATACGTACTGTGGATTCCAAGTTGTACTGAATTAATCGAAATGATTATGCAGACGTTTCGTTGATCTGCTCTGAAATAAAGGTGCGGTTATTTTGTGTAATCTTTGATACAATAACGCACAAATCCAATAATTTATCATATATGGTCGTCTATGATTATTATTTTCTTAATCCCCTCTCCTGACTCTGACGTGCATCAGTATGTTTCTAATTTTCTTACAAAGCTTACAGATTCTCTACTCTGGCAGACTAATTTTTCCTATTAATTTTAAAATCTGTTCTCGCTTCGACATTTAAAACGAATCCGTTTACGACTATTTTCTTTCTTTTTTCCTAGTATCGAGAACTGTTATGAGGTTTTCTTCGGGTTTGCATTCCACATTAGGTATGTGTAATAAATGGTATAATTTTCAAAAAGAGGAAAATAGTCGATGCATTATCCTTGCGAATACTAATTCGTTAAATGCGTTGTTCTGTTGCATTTTTTATGCATATTTCGGTACTTTTCGATTTTTTAAATATGATTTATATTTATATTGAATTAAGTCTGACACTATAATTCACTAAATCTATGCTTAAAATATGCCAGCGTTATTCTTCATTTCTTTAAGCATAGTTTTATTGCAATGTCTGACATAATTCATCCTTTGGCGGCACATTGGATCAAATTGTGGATTTTTGTTGTTGATTTTTCAACATTCGACTAAATAAACCTAGAATGGCTTCAAAATAGGTAATCTATTGTCAGCTTTATTAACCATAAGAAGCGTTCTTAGTGCGGAATTTTGAAATCAGATCTGAGAGCTAATTGTTATTACCTGCGAAATTTGGCTACGACCATTTTTGTTGAGGCGTACAAAAGTTCGATCCTTATGCTGGATCGTACTGTCGAGTAGCAAGTAAGCACGGAAGGTACTTTCTCATAATTGAACTTTATTGATAGAATCCCCACGTTTTACATGAGCCAATTAGATATCAGACTTCGCTAAGCCGATTGCTAAAAACGTTTTAGGTCTTGCCGAACAGAAATATCTTTGTATATAAGGTGACACATGACCAAGGCCGTATTTGGATATGCTGGTCGCATAAACATTATAATGCAATTTCCGCGATGTTGCCAGGGTATTTTTGTCCTTGCCGGCAAACTTTCATCGGTTTGTGTATATCCCGTTTCATGACTAACCATATGAGCATACAATACATATGCATGTTTCTAGGCTTACTAAAACTTTATTTAAACGTGCTCATTTGTGTAAATAAATAAAATTTCATTATTCTTTGGAAGCCTAATTATGCCACACTGATGTATTTATAATACTTTTATTCGTACTTTATTAGAATCTCATCATCATAATCATCATCATCATCATGTCCAGTCATACAAAGTCAAAAGTGAAAACTGAGTGAAAACAAGTATATAAGTGATTTTAGACAAATTATAAGAGATTTACGAGAGAGAGAGAGAGAGGCAGAGAGAGAAGGAATTCCTTGCTACTATGAGTAAATTTATCAGGATAACTCACAGAAATGAGGCAAACAAAACCTCTCCACTACACCATTATGGTAAAGTTAGCATTCGGGCAAGGCAACGATCTTTCTTATTTTTCTCGCCCGTTGACTTCACTCTCAATTATATCATTCAGTTCAGCATGAACGAATTATTTAATGCTTAGTTTTGTATTTGTTACATAAATAAAGTTTGTCGACTTGATATAAGTACCATAATATTTTATACATTAAAAATTATGTCAAGAAACCTACAGCTTAAATAATTAAATCATGTTTGCGATGTTGATATAAATATCTGCCCCCTTATGTACATACATTTGTCAATATTACCATGTATAATGTAGAAAAGGCATTTCATCCTTATTTGGATCTCATCAGGTACAGTTTGTTGCAGAGTACTAATATATGTGTGCAATTGCGCATTTGGTGTTGCAAAACTAGTAACAAATTATTTTAAATAGGAACGAAAGAATAAACCAAATTAAGAATGAACGGATGTATAAACTCATGTAGGAGATTGTACCGTCCAATTGTCCCACATTCCTCACCCAGATATATACTGGGTATATTAGTCCAGCATGAGCAAGCAGAAACAACAGCCAGAAATAGTTTCGCAGTGGGTGGCACAGCAACAGTAGAGTTCAAACAAGTATTTTAAGGCAACGAGAATTGAGAATTCTACACACAGCCAAGGAAAACGTCACTAAAATTTACACAGGAGAATACGGAAATATTTAGAAGTTTTTACATTTTAAATATGCAATCAAAATTTTAACAAGCCATTTTTTAGCACACGCCGCCCGACCAGGTAGTGAAATAATAGACGGTGAAATGTGATTTCAGAATTATAAAGCAGAAATTATCACTATTATCTTAGAGAAGAGCTAAAGAATGCAGATAGAAGACTCCAAATTCGTCAAGGTTAATGAATGTGAATGTGACAAAATGGATTAAAGCAGCGAATGTGATTTTAAAACGACAGGAAAATAGCATATTCTATACTCCGTGATCTCAACATGGTGAAAGTTGCAAAGGAAACCTCATTCTACTAGTTTACTAAAGCAAAACAAACCGATTATACCAAATCAATATGCTAAATGAAAAATCCAACATTTAGCTGAACATTGTTGTTCTCCATAATTTATTGGGATTAGTTGAGACTACACATGCACTCTTTCAGGTGTAATAGCTAACATCTGAGAAGCGAAATTAAAATCAATAAATTATATATATATATATATATATATATATATATATATATATATATATATATAATTTAAACTAAAATAACCCAAAAATAGGACATATTACGGCCAGAAATTACTACGCTTAAATTTCCCAATCATTACTGTTCTTCGCCAATAGGTCAACAAGTGACAAAATAAATAACCTATCAATACAAATCGCTTACCATACGATAACGGTTAGTAACGGTTTACACAACACGCATCATAATAGAATAAAGGAAATAACATGCTAGTATGACCAATTAGATATTTCACAAGTAAAAAATTGAAAATTGCATAAAATGAAAGGACCCTAAAAATTCAGGATATATGTATCAAGTTATTTGGAATTTACACAGATTATTTTGTTACAATAATGAAATTCTGCGTTCTGCTATCTTAGTTCATAACTTGTACAAAATAGAAGTACAACGAAGCAAAAGAAATTAAAGAGTTTACGACACATATCTGTACACATAACCGTTCAGTTCAACGAAGTGGAAATTGTTGATGTGGTAAAACGCTGGCCAAAGTTGTTCTCATTTTATCTGTTATGTTGTCGGGAAACTCGATTTCGAACTCAACAATTATATCACCTCGTTTCGTTGGTTCCTTCGAGTACGGCATACCCTCTCCGGCGATACGACGAATAGCGCCCGGCTTAATCACCTCACGTAGTTGAAGACCAACACGTCGACCATCAACAGTTGGCACCTGATTTTAGACAAGCATTAACAATGATATTTAGGAATACATATATTAATTGATACTATATTAACAAAAATACATACATATAAACATACACAGATAAATACATATTTACATACGAACGTCCATATATAAATATATACATAAGCACAGCCATATGTACATGCCTGCATGTCTACTTACGCACATGCATACATACATGCATAACTACATAAAACCACAGTTAAAAAATCCATGAATCTCGGTTGGTGCAATTCTTTATGTCAAGTTTGCGAGCTTGTAATAAACACCATTACATTTATAATAAACCATTTGCACAACAGCGAAGCAACCGCAAGTCAGACGTACTGACACGTTTCGATCATCAGAGCACGGCATTATATCAATTCTATGCGTAAGATGAAAGCTGCAAAATTTGTTATGTTCGTGACCACAAACTAGTTCGGCCGCCGACATTACCAGTCAAGTACAGTTTGTGCAAAACTACTTTGATTGAAATTCGTGTAACACATTTGCCATACATACATTCATATATTAATCGAGGTTTAACCTTCATAAGTATGTTTGTGTGGCTAACGAAAGTTGTGCGTGAGTGGTTAGGTACAATGGAATTGATGTTTATATCAACCTCGAAAACTTGATTTAAGGAACGGTTATCGTTCTAGTATAAGCGAGCTTGACTATTACACTGCTGAAGCTAGTGTCGTATAGCTCTGCGAATATTAATCCTAAATTGCAGGAATTTAGCGCTTCGACAGAATTCTCAGAAATCAAATGACTGCTTCTATGGGGCCTCCAATATCACATATAGTAACTGAACTGTGTATAACAGATATAATCTTCGTCCACAGTACAGTTGAATTTTTTTACCATTAAGACCTGTTAGAATCTATTATGTAAAATAAGCATATTTTTACTAGAAAAACGACTGTTTGAGTTAGCTTACATAGTTTTGAGTTTTACTCTTATTGAGGTTTCCGAAAAATGTTAGCAAATATCTAAAACGGAAAAGTGCATAATTCGATTCACCATACGCTAATAAACGAGGATAATTTTCGATGAGACCACGCAATCTATAATTATTTTTACATGATTTATTTGATTCTATTATCTTTCGAAGGCTGGAGGGAGGCATGCGACACAAAGCTTAGCAATTCGCCTTTTTGTTACTCAAATATAATCTAAGCACTAAACAGCTTCTCGACAGCCGTTCTCCATTAACATAAAGCATGGAACATAAAATGTATCTGTCAAATAGATGAAATTCTGCATCGCATATGCGCCCTACTTGAGCATTCACGGCACACATAACCAAGACTTTATTAAAACTTCTTGCTCAACTTAGTAGATTTTGTCGAAGCAACGAAGGGCAACGTCGATTAAAGCTTTAGGCATTTATTTTAGTACAAGTCTTTAATACTTCCGCAAAATACCAGCTGTTTACAGGGATTCATTCAGTTACACAAGCTTCAGCTCGTGAACTAAGGAAAATATGGACTCTCGATCGTTAGTTTAAGAAAATAAAATGGCACCACAGAATCGAAACAAACCAGGCGTAGATAAGAATAGTGCATCCAGTTCTGTAATAATCCTGGGATCCTACATTCTCGTTACGGATACGCAACATGACCCAATTTCTAGTGTGCAATAGTTGGTTGTTCGAAAAATAAATGCTCTGACGTGAGGACCTAATCTAGGTTCAATAAATGTTAATTTATTTAACTAATTTCAATATTTGTCATTACGACGACAGATTTAATGATCTGATCAACATCCATTATATTCACGTCTAAAACAGTGTTGCTTTTACCTTATCCACCCTGCACAACTTAGAAGAATAGGGTATCATTTTTGTCTTGCGTAAAGGTGGATACAGTATAGATTCATAAGATTTCATATCGTGGAAGTAACTTTGGTAGACAAATTAGTCGTAAACTCACAAATTTTATAGTGGTTGAATTCTGATTGTAGTCATGTCATTTGACTACTTTTTTCTTACAATAATCTAGCGCAAGTTGGGAGAAAAATGCTCCAATAAGCAATAGAGCAGAGGGCAATCAGAAAAAGTTACTTAATCAGCGCAACTAAAGTTGTTCAATTTGTTTGTCTAATAAGGAGCACCGACTGGAGAATTCATTCGTCGTTAGTCAACTACATGAGATAGGCTTCTAAAACACCGATGGGCGAATTTCTGTGTCCAAGATTTTAGACTCAAAAGGACCGGATTTCACTATCGTACAACAAAACTGCACGTACGCATGCACTGCTCTCACAACAATCACGCGTCTATTCTCAGTTTTTCGATTATCTATTCCACCTCGTCGTATATATTGCCTGTGTAATTGATACAACTACCAAGATATTTGAACTTACTACTTACAGAATGAACTATAGACAATGGCTTTATATTGCAGACCATATAAAGTACTGTGCACTTGAAATTATATTTGTTCATATCGCACTAAAAATGAATAGCTCAGTTTTATCTTACAGCTAACGAATACATTTGAATATTTTATATGGTGAAGCATCCGTCCATCAATGCTTCTGGAATGTTTTGCGGCTTGTTTGTATATCGTGTTGGAGAGAAAACTATTCACTCTCACAGTTTTATGCGAATGTCAGTTTAATGACGTCACGTGAACGCAGCAATGAAATAATTAAAAGAAATCACTAGACAAATTAATGCGCGTACTGGAATTGATTTACTTATTCAGTTGCGAACAAACAAAAACATAAAAATAAAATAAACGCGCGTGCTTCACAGTTTCAAAATAACATCTTATATTTTAAACCATCAGTCTTTCGACACCTACGTGAATAAAAATACGATACCGAAAGATGGTGGTATATAATAGAAAAGGTAACATAAGCATACATAATTCAAATGCTGAACCAATATATCCTCTAGAGACAAAATATATAAAATTTTAAAATAAAAACGCAATACAACCAACAAATAAAAAAGAAATGAGTTTAATGCAGAGCTCTTTAAACAAATGTTTAGTACACACAATTAAATACCTCAACCATGCCGCCGCATAGTGCATCTCTCAGGCAGATCTTGGCTTTATATCGCAAATCCACGCCATCTCGTTTAAAATATTGGTGTTGTCTGTCTTTGATCGTGAACACAATATCAGCCGGCACATTACCATTTGGCATCTCGTCGCCTTCTTTCGCAAAGGTGATCCTGGTACCTGATTTCCAACCCTTTTTCACTTCTATCTCAAGTGTCTTCTCTTCCACTCGAGTTGTTCGCTTGTCTGGGTTAAGGCGGCGTCTGGTTATTTTGATTTTTTTAGTAGTACCATAGAGAACATCTTCAAGAGACACTAATAATGTGTGCTGAATTGGTGGGTCTTGAGCACGACGTTGCTTAGACTGAGTTCCACCAGACACGTCGGCCATATTAGGAATTCGAATACCCTAAAAAACAAGTAAAATCGAAAGTAGAAAATTTCCTGATATCCTAAGATAATCCTCAGTTACACATTCGATCATAGAAATGTGTGATCAATTGCTGTTACAGATAGATGACGAAGATTGAATAAACTGATCTGAAATGTAGCAAAAATGCAGTCAGCTAGAAAATAGAACGTCGGCGAAACCACAAAGAGTACCTAAAATGACCATGCTGTTTAAGAAGCCAATCGGAATAAAAACAAATAAGGATAATTGTATACAAACATAACGTGTCTAGGTGGCAATAAATTGAAGAAAAAATCTAACTGGCAAAATCAAAAATGATAACCTTGAGGCAGTAACAAGGTTCATTTAAGCTCAATATCATCACAAGGCGTGGCGACAGGTACAAAATTCAATTTGACATACTAAAAAAGCAAATATAATTTAAATGCTACGGACAGGGTGTGTTTCTTTCTTCTGTTATACGCACAAATGAACAGGTTTATCAAGCAATGGGAACTTTAGATGTGACCAAAAATAAGAATGAATGCTCGCAATAAATGAGTGTAATCAGACTCATAATGCAAACTGGAAATTTTCTTTTTGCGTGCAATAAATGTTATTCAATTTCATAATACTAATGACAGAAAAGAAATATGGAAACTGTCAAACTGTATTAAACATGAAAACATAACAAACACAGAAATAGAATAAACAGAAAAATAAGAGTAAGTTAAATATTGCTTACTAAGACAACGGAATGCTTGTTATAATAATTGAATTCAAACACAAAAGGGTATATCGTAGCAAATCTGAAAAAGTCAGGACAGGGGCATTTATTGCTCTTACAAACATTGTACATTAAGTAGACAAATTTACTGATGAATACAAAAAATTACCGTTGATAAAATAAGATACGCTTTAATTTGAAAATAAAACCTGAAAAATAATGAATAACAAAATCTGTATATTGATTTCACTTCTTAATAAAGGCAAAGCTACGTATAGAATACCTTAATCGTCACATAGACTGAATGAATAAACAGTTTGTCAACTGTTTAATCAAGTATTGTCTAAAGTTAATGGTAGAACGGTTTACTAAAGACTAACCGAACTACCAACATGTAAGTGAGTATAAACTGCACGACAAACTAAATTAAAAATACTGCGAATAAATAGGCAAAAACATTTCATAAAAATTTCAATGAATATTTTAAAACACCATTTCAACGTAAAATTACCCTTCAGTGTAGATCAGATTTTGTACTGGCACTTTATAGTGAAGCCTTATTTGTTAATCATATAAATTTGAACGTTATGCGAGAACACATAAACTTAGGTTTATGCACAATTATAATATTTTGCAAAAAGAGCTAGTAACTTAATGATATAACCTTAAACGGTCTTGCATGTGATTTTAATGCGGCTTTCACGGGAAGACATTAAGCAGGATAATTAGGAATATTGATTGTCCTTTCTATACTACAAGGTGCGTCTCAAAATATCAGACTTTTAAAATAATATATTGCCCTGTAATATTATGCAACGTCCCATGTATGCCTGAATTCAACCACTGTTTATGCAATGTTTTTAAATTATAATATAATTGATTATCCTAATATTTTTCTTAAAAAAAGAGTGGGACAATAAACATTATAAAATAGCTCAATGGTGTGCGTATGCGTAACAATCATCAAGTAAATATCTCAAGTGATGAATCTCAAAAGATACATCAAGACGACCGCTTATTATGTATTACTTTCTTGTAACTAAAAATATAACGCCTGCTCATTTTGGCATTTTCAACAACGAAAAAATTTAAAGGGAAAACCTAGATGACAAATAAGCATTCTGCTGCCAAATATGTCATACTTTAGTGCGTAATGGCTCTAACAAAAGCACACGTGAAAATGATAAAAGGGCTAGCAAAATTTTCACGAATAACTTCACGTAGATCATTAAAGGTGGCAGCTGCATAGTGTATAAATATCGGTTTATATTAAGCATTGTCTATTGTAGAATTGGCAATTTATTCAGAATTATTTAAACAAAGGTTGAAACTTGATATAAACACTAATTCTATTATATACATACATTTATCGGTATAAATTATGCATTGTGTAAAGTAGAAAAGTCAAATTATCCGGTCACACAGATTCGATTTTATTTGGACCTCTTCGCGTACTGTCCAGAATTTACCACGGGTTTATGTGAAGTTCTCAATAAGAACGAAACCGGCCTTCTAGATGAATTGCCTTTCTATATTACACAATGGTACGTTTATACTAACAAATGTATGTATATGATGTGACTGGTGTTTACATGAAGATCGCAACCCTGATTTAAATAATTTTTATCATTTCCTTCGCAACCAATATTTGTTGAATTTTAAAATTCATTCAGGAGACCTCTTTTGATTTTATTTGGAACTCGTCAAGTACTATCAATAATTTGCAGTGTCAAACTTATAAGAAAATGTTCCGATTCAATCGCCGTCCACAGCAAACTCTGAGCATTACTGATTTGATCCTAATAAGAGCCAAACCAGTCTACCGGATGAATTGTCTTTGCTTTGACTATGCTTAGTTTATATATGTGCCATTCTTCAATGGCTATGGTTGCTGTGATCGTATTTCGAACCCAGGATCAGATGGACCAGCAAAGGCATTATATTCGGAATAAAGTTCAACTAGTCCTTATTCATTAATATGAAGAGAGCACTCATGAAAGAGATTGAAATAAATTTCTTATGGAAATGTTTGTAATTTTTCAGGCAAACATTTTTTATTAAGCTCAACTACATAAAATTTAACTGAAAAATTGCGTAGTTTTACAAATAAACGAATAAAGTTTGTTTGGTTGTATTGGTGGTCAGACAAGTGTTGTCTGGGCTATTGGAGGGATTAGAAGTTGAATATAACTGTCTATATGTTTTCTCGCTTTTGTAAATGCTTATTTCTTTTATGAGGTTTTATATCAGAGCTCAACCTAAAGCCCATATATTATATCACTTTTATCCGAGTGTTCTGTCTATCTGAATTTATTGCTAACGGTATATTTGGTGGCGGTTGTGCAGACAGGATTCAGTTTGTTTGTTGAACATGCGTGTTGCTTCTGCTTGTTAGAAACCAGTCGAATATTATTTGGTGTCGATGAAATTCGTAAAGTGCAGAAAAGATTCTTATTGTTTGACATCAAGAGAATCATAGATATTCAAGAAAATATTTCGTAGAATGAAAACGCTAATTGTGCTCACTTGGTACTGGATTTATATTATGATCAATTATTAGTTTTTAATGGATAATGCGACTGGGCTTCGAATCGAATTTTGCAGCAATGTCCTATTGATTAGCAAAAACTTAATTTATTCAATACATGTGTTATCGTATATACATTTATAACATAAACATTGAGATTAGAAGATATACGCTAGTTGAGTTTTAGCACGAAAATACATGCCCTCTGTGTATTAAATTTGATTGATTCCATGAATTTTTATGATCTTTTCCAGGTGCGGTTATTATCAATGCCGGAAGATCTCGAAAAGTGGTTCCAGGTGGATTACGATTTTGAATAAAGAACAACTGATTGACTTCATAACTTCTAAACAGTGCGTAATGTTCAAATATGTTCATAAGTCAGATTGGTTCTATGAATAATTAAGATAGAAGCAGTACCTTATAATTCGCCATGACAACAGTAATGAAATGACATTTCGATTTTTATCTGTAATTCTGACTGCTGGATTTGTGTAGAGCAGTTTATCTTTACGAATTTCTATATTTTGTTCAGGTTGCCACGTGCATCTGTTTTTGAGCTCAAAACTGGTTTTATCTCCGAGGTGGCTGGGTCATTATTTGGTCTGGCTATTCATTTGAACATGGATTTGCCCTTTAATATTTATCTTATGGAAGAACGACAAGCAGAAGCTTGTAAAATAACAAGTGCATATATCGAGACATCTTTAAGCGAGCACTTATAATCTTCTGTCTGAAATAATAAAAGAGATTTGCAAATCAACGAAAATAACTACGGCCAAACAAGAACAAAAGGGTTTATTTATATTATTCTTTACACGTATTAGTACCGAAGTTAGCTCTTATGCCGCAAATATTTTGATTGACTGAACTTTTCCGTGAGTCTTTCAGTCGTTTACTCTGGCAAACTGTACAAGTGCGGTATCAGCATTGCTTGCCTCCGAGAGGCTAGCATTTACGTAAGAAATAAATAATGTGCTTTATTCTGATATAGTTCACGAAAAAAGGCAACTTTTTTCCTATACAAATGCGAGAGCGAATTATTATTAAACGGTGTTGCCTTTCTACTATCAAATCTTATATCGAAAGCCTTACTGAACCACGGGGTCTTAACAAACTTTTGTTACATAAACTATGTTGCGCGTACGCATGCTGGATCTCAGATTGAAAAACCTTTATGCACAAAAATTTATCCAATCTAAAAGGCTTCGAGATTTGATCTTCGAGCGGCGTACGGACATCATTTTTATAGATTTTGATGTGAACGCCAAAATAGATGAATACCGGGCGTGAAGCGGAGCTGAAAAAAGAAGCACCCAACTGAAAATAGCTATAGCAGATGTATTAGTCATTCTAGACGGTGAAAAGTGATCGCATTTAAATCGGCCACATTCTGATAAAGAGACGTTATTTGTTCTTTATCATTACGCGAAATCGTACTACGGGTATTTTACTGGTAGAATCGATGTATCTGGTCACCAGAATACGAATGAAATTCTGCCCCATATGGTCGACAATATTCGCCTGATTATCTGTTAGTGAAAACGGAAAAATATACAAAGAGCTTTCAAGGGCACTGAGGCTTATTTTGGACCGCCTATAACTACAATCGACAGCGTGAAAATGGTATCTTGTGATATAAAAGGAAGGCCTAAGCAACCATTGGCTTATCTATCTTAGAGAACACCTGAGAAAGTACTTTCTATCTTTACTAACACGAAAGCTCTTGAATACACGACACTTTCTCCAACATTAAAAGATAACTGTCCCAAATAGGTGCTAAGTCATTTTATGTGCCAAATTACACAATAATGACACTAGCGTTTCCGCCAACTACCGTGAAATTAGTGTTCATGCACTCAGTGATAACTTTAAATTGCGCCACAAGAATCAGCTGTTTAACATTGTTGTTTTTCTGGACTAATTTGACTCATTAGATACTGTGTCGCGTAAAATGTTTTCGCGAACAGGCCTTGATGATGCCGTACCAGTGAAAGTAGTTCGATTGCTTTAAGCTCATTGTAAAATCTTATCAGTCTGTATTTGCATTAGTGAGGGCCTTTATAAACCTTTTTGTAATTTCAAAAGTAGGAGTCAATGTTCACTACTCGCAGACTGCTGATGTCACGGCACTACTCTCAGATAGGAGATCGGTGGTGGTTACAGACTTACTGATCTCGAAAGCATGAGTAAAACTGTTAGGATGGTAGAAATAGCAGACGAGCAGCAGAGACCTCGAATACAAGCTAAAGCGGTCGTTTTAGCCAACTTTTATGCGGAACCTAGGATCGTTATGATATAAATAATGGATTAAGAAGCATTAAGCTAGTCTGAGTCGGTTTTGTTTATTTGTTCTGCACAGTATGTTACCCTCCAAAACAATAAAATTAAAGTTACAGAGCCCGGGAAATTCAGAGCAGTTTCAATGAACACTCACCAATATGTAATACAAAAGATCTCAATATGAGCAAAACCAATTTGGCTTACTAGAGTGCTGACAGCATACACCATTGCTTTTGAAAATTTCTTTTCTCGGTCTCCAGATTTTTCCGAGGTAATTTAAAATTTAAGATGGACATGTGCGATGTAGCGGAATATGACCTATTTAATTATCTCGATGATTGTCAGATTGCACCCATGTACTTATAAGCATGCTTATAACCCACACAATACTGATGATATGTCAGTTTCGCACAGACATGTATATTTCTATATGTGAGCCAATTTGCTCAACGTTAAACTCATCACATTGATTTTACACCATATACGTTCTCATCTAGCGTCATACACATGACTAATACCTCATATCACAAACGTTTTGTTTTGCTCAAACAGCCACATTTGTGCGCTGTTTTTGTGTAAGATCCTCTGCCTCAACAAAGATTTTTTCAATTAGTTCTATAAATGAAGAAATTTTATCTACACAAGACTGACTTAAATTTAAAATGGAGAGAGGTATGTCATCAGCAACGGATTCGTGCATCAAAAGTTCACTGCTTAAAAGTCAGCGCCTTCATCAGACTTAGCAAAAAAGTATCAATGTGTTCGGAGTAAATGGTCTTCAATTATCCAACAATACCTTAGGTTTCATTTTATAAGGAATAAAATTCGCACGACTCTTTCTTATTATAGTAGCACCGTAATATCTATTAAATTTATTTACGCTATCTTAATTCCTTTCCGTAAACAAAAATATAAATTCAAAGCGCTAATTCAACCAATAGAATCTGTTTTCATGTTTTCCGTTGTTTTTTTATAATAAAGAGCTCCGTGTTGATTTTCTTTAATTTGCATTTTACTGGCATACCTGATCTCAATTTATATTTAATATCGTCAATTTCAAAGTATAGTTCAATCCAATGCACTCGGACCATTATAAGATTTAGTCTTCATACATCTGGGCAATCAGTTCTAAAATCAAAACAGTAACTCGACCAATATGGAGTCACGGCGCACATAATTTCAAAACACGGTTGGGATAACTCGTAATCTTAACGGTATCCTCTATTCATGTGTCAGGAAATTTTCTGCCGCGCACGACCAGTTTTGCTCTTAATATCAACAGTTCCTAATATTGAATTAACAACAATATTATTTTCCAAGGTGTTATGATTTACATTAACTCTTCTTGATTATCAAGATTGGTAAATCTTGATAATGAATATGGCCTTTTGTCGTTGTTCGCGATACAAAAAATTATTTAGTATGTCACATTAGCGCATCAACACACCCAATTTCTATTAACTACCCATGAAAATCAATAAGGCCTTCTATTTTGCATCAGCTAATGCTATCGAATGAGTTATTTTAGTGATAGTACTTAAGGCAATGTCGTAGGGTTGATCAGCTACTTGCCTAATATATTGATCTCAATAAGAGCCGAACACCGATATCTCAAGGTTCATACATAGATTTGCACTAGACCAGATATGGCAACCAAGATTTTTTAACTGTCAAAATAAATTCTTCGTGTACATGGGCATGACGCTAGTCGTCAATTGACACAATTCTCTCATGTTTTGAAACTACAACTCCGAGGCTTATTTTTTCATGCTAACAGTCGTAACGAAAATAAATTTATTCTTACACATAAGCCAACCGAGCATTGATTTGAACTTTACCGGTATGATGATATATTAAGGTAGCTGCTACATCTCAATTTACTTCAATACACTTATCTAAAAGTTCTCTAATTGGCACGACCTAAATGAATAAAAATTTCCACATCAGCGTTTGTAATACACATTAGTCACTATATTTGATGTCTTATGTTCTCTCCCGCAAACTGCTTCCGTACAAAATTAAATGCACTCCATCTGTTTAAAACCAATCTTCTACGAAGAGCTTACTTATAGAAAACGAGAGAAAAACTCAGACAGGCTTCTCGTAATCTCGTATTGCGCAAAAATAAAAAATCTAACTTTTCTACTTAATGCAAATTTTGTCCATTACCTATCGACTAAACATTAAACTATAAAGAATCAAGTTAGACCTTCACTCACAATACTCCTTATCTGTCCTAAGAAGTGTACCTTGATTAAAATTATATCTCAATTATTATAATTCAATTCTTACGCACTTTTAAAATTGCATTTAATAATCTGCCATTCAACAATGATGTACGTTTTATTATTGCGTAAACAAAACAATTATTTAGCTAAAGGTTGCTGTCTTGAAATACACACCAATGTTTACCTTATTAAACGAGTCGTACAGCGAAGCACGTAGTGACGTGTTTCGCATATCCCTTATCATGATCGAAGCTCGCGGCAAACAAACGAACAAAGATCAAAACTCAATGAATATAAGTCAGAGAAAATCAGATATACGGCTCTCACTGGCATGTTGGCTGCACAATTTCCATGCAGTCACGAATAATTTTTTAAATATTTTTAGCTAAACGTACACATTACTACTTGAAGAAACCATTACTTACGCGGATAGTGGTAGAAAATACTACATCATGTTTGTGGACCAGACATTAACACCGATCCTATTTTTTTAACCCATGGTAAAACAGCGAATCTACCGCTAGTCGCACATACTGACACATTTCGTCCTTCCATTATAATCCTATGACGCGACGGAAAACTAACGACAATTTATATATAAGATATGGAAACTCAGGTATGCGGCTCTCAGTCCTAATACGTTAGCAAACATTTTGCTTGATCGGAAATTTCGATGTAGTCAAACTCGCAATCTTGAATTAAATAATTTCTATCACCATCCCCATACGCAACGAAAACTTGGTGAACCCTCGATTATTGAGGTAGATACGTTCCAAGACCGGCAGCGATTGCTAAAAATCCGCAAAGTAGGGACACCATATTTACTGTACTTAGTAAACACGTATTCGGACTCTTAAAATCCTCCCTTTACGTACGGTTAACAAACCATCTTTTTACAGAACACGTATGTACAGTACCTTAATCTAAAACAGGCATAAATATTTAAATGTTAGAATATTAAATTAGCGGTCAAAACACTAATTACAGACGAGATTACAACACTTTGGAGTTGATTCCTCATCAGTAATCATTGGAACCAATTACATGCCGTCTTACATCGCACTTCGTCACCGAGCTGCTACGCTTCGTGTTTTTATAACAGCAGAGTAGTAAGTACGCGGGTACAGAACTGTTTTACGTATTTCCATGTTAGTTATAAATTCAACTACGAGATATGTCCATGTTTTATACTATTTTCTGCTTACCTTGATGTTCGTAGACTAGGAAATAGAATTTTTTAAATGTTTTAATGGAATTAACAAAATATTTTATGGCACTTTTTAATGCTGTACAACTTTTCTTATTTTAACACAATGGCAACACCACACTATTTAAAACATTTTACACACACGCGAAATTGCACTGTCGCTTGCCGTCTCTTAATAAGTAGGTTTCTAAATGAACAAAAATGACTAATATTTTCATTATGTTTACTACCCAACTCAGCGATATTAAATTTGTACCAACAATAACGACGATACTATGTTAGTCTTCAGGATAATGATTCAGTGAGCAACTCTTGATATTTACCTTACAGGCAGTTGTAATTGTTGTTTTACCTGGAATACATACCTTTTTAAATTTTCCCTTCGTCATGTCACAGTGAAATAGATTTATGGTTTCTTAAAAAAATGTTGATGGACCAACGAAGAGAAACGAGTCATCAAACTATTCAGTTCAAAAATCCAATTCTCATTTAGAAATATGTAGATCACCAGTTTCACATTCAGCGCATCTTAAATAAGCATATCCTGCATCAGTGTGAACTACATTACGCACACCGCAAAACTAGTAGGCCCCGTAATACACATTCTTACATGTTAAAACGTTTGAGCTGTACTGTGATTATTCACATTCTGAAGCCAAGTGGCCTTTCTCCAAATAGAATCACGTTACTTAAATGCATTACTTTAAAACTTAACTTCTAAAAAATGGGATTAATGGTTCTTCTGATTTAAAGGAATTATTTGGCAACTATAAATCAAAATGAGTTGAAAATTTGGTGAACTTACAGCAAAAGGCGATGCACCAGGAAATTCAAAATCCATTCCTTCAGGACCACCGGAACGACTGGTCGTAAAAATCGTTGTACCTCCACCACCCATGGATGGGAAAAAACTCGTGAAAGGGTCATCTGTTCCGAAAAACATCCGAAAAGTCTCCCTAGGATCACCATGAAATTTATATGTAAATCCTCCGGCACCGCCTCCAGAATTCGATCCCATACCACCTTTAAGCCCTTCTTCTCCAAATTTATCATATATTTCTTTCTTTTTGGGATCACCTAAAACCTAGAAATCAACAAATTCAAGGCAACGTTACATCATATGCTTCGGCAATCTCCTTAAACGTTTCTTCAGCGTTAAGTGATTTATTCTTATCCGGATGATACTTCAAGGCCATTCGACAATATGCCTTTCTTATATCATCATTACTAGCGCCCTTTTCGAGCTCCAAAATTTTATAGTAATCTTTGCCCATTATTAAAAGTTTTTCGATCTAGAAAATTCGACACAATTAAACAGGGCGCGAAAATAGACGTCCATTTAAACAAAATCTGTCTTGAATAAAAAACAGAGTTGCGAACACATTGATATTTAAAACGTCCCGGTTTCAGGTAAATGCCATACAACGTTACAAAGTCAGTTAGGAGCCAGGATGGCTGAGATTGTATACAATTGGGGGTCCTTATTTGGTCCGGTATTGCGTTCTCCGGAAAATGCCGAAAAAGTTAATGTAGCAGTGTCTAGAAATACCCCAAGATACTTGAGACCGGATCTGGTTGACTGGCTGGTGTTCATTCTATTGTGGCTTTGACATCAATGACGAGTCAGTGGCTGAGTAATCACGTTGAAGATCTGCTGTAACTAGCACACATGAAGGTCCAATAAGTAGATGTTGCTCTATCTCACTACTTGGAATCCTTTAACAAAGGGGTTGTCTAATAAGATAGAAGCTGTACAAAGAAAAGTTGTGAAACAAATAAGTCCTATCTCCTGCACTATATACGCCACTAGATTACAGTTTGTATCACTGCATCCTTTATGGTTTCGGAGGATGTGCTATTGCATAAAAGTTTTCCATTTGAACCAGTGGACTGGTGCCTATATGAATCCAATAAGAAAGAGTCATGAAATTGGAACTAGATCTGGTCATTTTGCAATATCTCCACCATTGGTGGAGAATGTTGCGAGCAAGCTATTCTCTTTTTCAAAAATTTTCAAAATTTACAATCAATTGCCAAAGGGGCTTAGAGAAACGCCTCCATCTAAAATGTCTCTTAAATTTTTATCTACCGAACTAGAAAAAGTCTTCAATCCTGCTGATATTTTTAATTTTGATTATGATAATACTTTCTCGTGGTTAAATAAAGGACAGGATTAATTGTTTTTCAGCAGCATAACTTCTCGAGATTCTATCTTCAAGTTTTGTACTATTAAAACTGAAACGTTATGCATTATATATCATGTTAATCAACAATACATACAATCAATTATTGGTCATGGTTCCCTTTTCTGCATAATGTTACACTCGAATAATACATTAAATTTTTCTATTTTTGATGAAGAATCTATCACTCTTTATAACCGAACTTTCTGATGCTGATAAATTGTACAGTACAACTAATAGCACATATTTATGTGATGTGATATGTTTTTATATTGTACATTTTCGAATTTTATTATTTGATGGAACATGTAAGGTTTGAATCCAAATAAAGATTTTCTATTCTATTCTATTCAAGTCAACCCACCAATGGTGGGAATGTTGCGAGCAAGCTACTCTCTTTTTTCAAAAATTTACAAAATTTACAATCAATTGCCAAAGGGGCTTAGAGAAACGCCTCCAACTAAAATGTCTTTTAAATTTTTATCTACCGAACTAGAAAAAGTGTTCAATCCTGCTGATATTTTTAATTTTGATTATGATAATACTTTCTCATGGTTAAATAAAAGACAGGATTAATTGTTTTTCAGCAACATAATTTCTCGAGATTCTATCTTCAAATTTTGTATTATTAAAACTGAAATGTTATGCATTATATCATCTTGTTAATCAACAATGCATACAATCAATTATTAGTCATGGTTACCTTTTTTCTTACAAATGTTATACTCGAATTATACCTTAAATTTTCCTAATTTTGATGAAAGAATCTATCACTCTTTACAGCTGAACTTTCTGATGCTGATAAATTGTACAGTACAACTAATTGCACATATTTATGTGATGTGATATGTTTTTATATTGTACATTTTCTAATTTTATTATTTGATGGAACGTGTGTGGTATGAATCCAAATACAAATATTCTATTCTATTATATTATATTCTATTCTATTTGCGCAGCAGCAAGATTGGCGTGACTGAAATTGATACTGTGTGTGTAGCAAGTCCAAAAATCAGCGTAGGTGAAAAGCCCGTATGACAGCAGACAGCACGCACAGGCAAATGCGATAACTGACTGGCATGGTAAATTTACAGTGCTTAAATAGTTTCGATATCGAAAGCTCGCACGCCATTGGTTAACGGAAAATTTCGCTTGTTTTAAATAGTGACGCGTAAATTGCATTTGAATTTAATTTACGCAATATGTCGGCGAATTTTTCTTGAGCCGTTACAGATAATGTACATTGTAACAATCCGGCAGGTGTGGTGTGCAACATTACAAATAAGACAGACCAAGGATCCGGAGAGAGCAGTTTCTGTTGGCGAATTATTTGGAGCTGTTACATCACTTTCCTCTCCGATAAGAAAGAAAAAAATTCCTATCACCTGGGCTTGATAGGTAATGTAGTGCAGAGTTTGAACCCAGGTTATCAGCTGGTTATTATTCTGCCCAAAGCTAATAAAAAATGTACAGTAAATGCTGAGCTGATGCATACTTGTTGATCGCTTCAACAATGATATGACGCCAAATAACCACTAGTTATTGCTACACAAAATGTTAGCTGTAGTGGCTAGTCATTCCGTGTGAAGCGAAACAGAGTAGTGTGAAAGGTTTTAAGAGCCGCAGAGGTAAAATCGCAAAATGGGTTTCTCGTGAAGTTGCCGAGTTGAAGTTGAAAACTGAGCAGGATGGATCGCCGTCAATGAGTTCAAATATGGCCAAGAGTACTAGTGTGTGTTCAACAATGTGGTCATGAAATTCATTGCGTGTGCACTGTGCCCATGGTTAAGTTGAGATATGCATAGAAAGTTCCTTTACCATGATATGAAGCCGATGACTAATTAGTGCGGCTACACAAGACGTTAGCTAAAAGTTTCTAGTTGTACCAAAATAGACAGAGTGAGCTCGGGTGTGAGCCATACGTTGCAACAGTACAATGTGAAAAAATATACTTGAAAATCAAATGGTAACGACAAAAGGTGTACTAAAACATTGCCGCAGAGATGGCATAATACCAAAGAACTGTTAAAAAATGCTACACAATTGTTAGTTAAGAACAGCTGGTTATACCGCGTGAGACAAATGAGTGTGAGAAAAGCAATGAATCATGTGGATCAATAGAGATCAAGTCCAATGAAATGGAGCGCAAAAGGTAACATTTGATACGTGGGATAACGAAAAATTAATGTTCAAATTTATCAATTATGCGTTATGCAAAATAATCTATTCTTATGTGGAGATTGTAGACAGGCAAAGCCTGAAACGCATGTGGAAATTTGTGTGTCACCAGGATCAGGCAGTTCGATAAACGGTTTTTACCTTACCGATAAATGTGTTGCACCTTGCATAATAATGAAGTATTTCGGCTGTCTTAGCAAAATCGGGCATAGACCACGAGACTGGTTATAGTGGTGCAAAATCAGCGTCGTTATGAACGAGTACTCTCTTGCAGCTGTGGAACTGCGCATGAACGAAGACTGGACGAGGAGAACGTCTTGGCTGCTGTTCAGACATGTTACCGAAATAAATTCGGAGGCGGGAAGCTTCGACTTGTGGGTCATTCTTTTTGGGTAGTAGACGCGGGAGCTGACTAGGCAGGCGTAGATCTATATCATAAAAGAGTTGTGACGTGTATGGGACCGCATGGCAAGTAGAACTAAAGATAATGCATCGACTTTAGTTGTTATTAATGGACGATGATTCTGGAGCGTCTTTGAGTTCCTTTCGCATTTTTTCTACAATAAAGTTCAATTGGGGGTGGTAGGTAGTCGTCTGGTGTATAGTGCATCCCATGGACCGCAAAGTTGTTTTGAAACGATCCGATGAAAAGCAAATGCCTCTATCAGTGATGACCTCATTGGGTACACCATAATGTGCTACCCATGCAAAGATAAAACCATTAGTATGTAACGCGTGGCTCCGCGTCTACAGAAATGGTGTCAAGAGATAAAGCCGCAGACCATCGCTTAAATCTATTAATCATAGTATAAAGGTGGATAAAACCTTGAACATGTGTCAGATAGACTATGTCGATGTGGACGATGGCTAGGCGAGAAGTAGTTGGGAAATGTTTCAACTTAGAATGAGTGTGTCGGTTGATCTTGTTTTTCTGGCAAATAGCACACTCGGAGACCCATCGTTTAGCGTTATGCGTAAGTTTGTGGCTCCAGAATTCATCTTTAAGTATTTTGGCAGTTGCTTTTCTCCCTGGGTGAGAAATTGAATGAATTGAATTGAAAACTTTTCTCTGAAGGCTGGTTAGCAGAACTGGCTTGTTGGGCCGCGTACCCGTGAAGTATACAATGGGTTAACCATCCCAGAGTTGGCAAACGAACTTGTATGGGTGACAAGCTACTGATCTTTGAATGTGAGTGTCACCGCTCTGTTCTGTGTGCATGAAAGAAGGTGTTAGTACAGGTTCCCTGAGAGCCACGGAGTTGACTATGACTGGTGATGACGATGGTAGTTGTAGCGAGAGGTCTGGCCTAGAAAATGCGTCTGTAATTAGGTTTGGTTCGCTCTATGCATAAAAGATGTCGACTTGTCATTCACTCAGACCTGACAGCGGTCTTTTTACTCTGGCAAGATACATTTTGACAATTGAAATCGCGTTTTGAAGTAAGATAACGAATGGTGCATGATCTGTAAAAACAACAAATCTGCTACTGTAAATGATGCTTATGAAGTGGCGTACTGCGTCATGGATGGCGAGGAATTCTCGACCAAAAGTGTTGTATATGGCTTCTACTGGTTGGAGAGTACGCAAGGCTTTCAAAATCCGTGGATTACTTGTTCCAAAGTGACCCCAATAGCAAACTCAGAAGCATGTGTATTGAATAGAAATGGACGTTGAAAATCTGGATGAGTAGGCATTTTTGCATTTGCTAACGAGTTTATGGTGAGTCGGAGTAACTCCTCGTCTTCAGGTGACCAAGAAATGATGGAGTTCTTGCTAAGTCCTTTTGAATCTGCAGGTGCCTACACAATGGATAAATTTTTCTTGATAAGCTGGGAATGAAATTGGGTATTAGTTAAGGACCCTAAATATTTTCTGCAGCTCCTTTACAGCCTTTGGTGACATGATATACTTGATAGAATACCTTGTGATGTAATACGATGCTTTAGGAAATCCACGGATGTGGTTGAAATCTGCGTCGTGTCACAGTTGATCTTGATTCTGTGATTGGATATGTATTTCATTGAGATATTCTTTAAATCAAGTTTGCGAGCTTGAAGTAAACACCAACATAATTGTGTTAAACCAGTTGTCGAGGAACATGACAAATATACCACCAGTCGCACGCATTGACGCGTTTCGTCCATCCATGATCATCATCAGAGTACGAAGGCAAACTGACGAGCGAGGATGAAACAGCATTGCATATATATGGAAAACACAATTAAATATGCGCCTTTAACCTTTAGTAGTCTTGTATGCACTGTAAGTGACTGGAAATATCATGTACAATGTCGTTTATTGTTTACTTGTTGTTGAGATAAGATATACAGTAAGCGGTGTCGTCGCGGCCTATGTTGTCCGTGAAACTTTGAAATGTCTGAGTAGCACACTTGAGACAAAATGGCATGTAGATATATTAGGAAAGGTAAAATGGAATGATGACCGCAGTCAATTCAATAACTTCTGGTGCTACAGGAGTATAGTGATAGGCTTGTCTGAGGTCAATCACTGAGAATTAATTGCTACTGCTGAGTTATTCAATTAAGGCGTTTATATTAAGAACAGGATATGCATCGGATTTGGTTACTGAATTTAGCTTGTGATAATCTCTACGATTCGTTTGATTTAGGGACTAAGCGCATCGGTGACGCCCATGAACTTTTCGATGACCTGATAATTCCTTCTTCCATTAGTCTTGTAACCTTTTCTTCGACAGTTTTCAGCTTAGCAGGGGCTAGTGGTCACTTTTGGAGTGCAATAGATTGTCCTGCTGCGACGATATGGTGTATCGTGTTTGAGACTCGTAGCACTGACTTGCTGAGATCAAACAGCGACTTGTGTTCTCGAAGAGCTGCTGATATCTCTGCTGAATGATGCAGTGGGGTTGGCTGAATAACCTGTAACCTGTCCAAAAAACTTCGCTCGAGTCCGGTGGAGGGGTCAATAATCTTTTGATTGGCCAGATCAACAATGAGTCGATATTCCAACAGGAAATCAAGGCCTTTTATATTGTGTGAGAACTTGGCAATGATGAAGTTGTATTTAAATTTACGCCGTATACCCATGTTGAGTGTGCGATACTGGTAACCATAAGTAAATATGGGCTCCCCTGTAGCTCTTGCGAGTAAAACGCCAAGTAACATCTCGACCAATGTATTACCATTGAGAACTGAGACTGCTACACCTTTGTCTACGATGAATTCTTCGGCAGTTCTGAAAAAAATCTGCTTTCCTGGTGAAACAAAGCAAATAAAAAACCCAAAAGTCATTGAATATGAAAAATTCACAAACAGGGTTGTGGCAATGGCCACCTTTAAGACAAAGAATGAACAAAGGGTCTTATCTAGGGCAGACATTATTTCAACAGAAATTCCTCGCAGAAGCGCCCGTATAAGAATGAAGCAGTCAGCCCAATGAGAAAAGCAGACTTCGAGCTGAAGTGAACATAAATTAATTAATGTGTAAATTTGTTTTATTAAATCGATGCTCGTTGTGCGAGCAAAATTCTATATATATATAATTGAGCAAAAATAAAGCATTTGTGGTACATTTAAAATGTCTTCTGATGGGTTGGAAACGTTGATTCAGGCATTGACTTCTCAATTGAATAATTTAACTGCAGAATTAGGCATAATTAAGGCTCGTCTAGACGATACGCTAATAATAAACACGGAAGACATGACGACATACATGTACAATGGCGACCGCGCCGAAGAGGAATCAGGAGGAAATATGCCGGCGTTTTCAGCCGAATCGACGAGTTATTTCAGACCGTCATCAGAGTTTAAGCCGATGTTGGCACCACTAGATGTGGAAAGGCCACAGTTGTGGTTCGAAAAATTTGAAGCATCAGTTCGAGCCCAAGAATTTACATTGGAAGCAACTATTGTGCGTGTAGATGTCCAGGAATTAGTGGACCGGACAGTAGCAGTCCAATTGGAATTGCCAGTTGACCACACGTATGAAGAATACAAAAGACGCGTGTTGGATCATTTCCAGGCCAGGCCTCAGGTAGTGTTCTTAGAATTATACAGCATGAAACCATTAATGGGTGAGATGCCCATGGATACCATGGCACGTATCAAGCGGTGGTTCTCGAAGCTTACCGAGTCTTTACCCGGCTTGCAACCACATGAGGCCATCATGTTCATGCTGCTGGATCCTACCAGATACGGTGAAATATCCAGCTTACAATGAGGCCTTGAAGAGAGACTTCAGACTCTTCAAAGTTCGGCCATAATGACAAACAAAGTGGCAGCTGCATCTCCACGCATGGGTCCAGTTACGACATCTGACAGGAGCGACATACCGTATTGGAATTCTTCGCGGCATAATAAGCAGTTCCGCGACAGAAGGCAACAGCCAGTGGCCTGGAAGCAAAGTCAGTATATAAGGACTCCAGCTCCGACGAATACGGCGTATAAGCGTCAGCAAAGCCCATGTACTGCCCCTCGAGAAAGGCCAGTGCAGTGGGGTAACAGGATGCACAATCTCACAAATAAAGGTGGGAGAGAGCAGGGCACAAATATTAATCCTTTGGTGGCTCCGACGGGTAGATCGAATGAAGACCAGCAGAACAAACAAAAAAAGTGGTCCGAACCAGATGGCCTTTGAAGAAAAGGAAGTGTGGGAAACATTGCCAAATGTAAGAATTTTCATTAAAGTTAAATTTTTTAGAACTCTTCAACGGACAGCCAGTAATAATGCAATTGGATACTGGAGCTGATGTGTCAGTACTCCCATTGACTTGGCCATTGAACAATGTAAAACCTACAAAAGCAAGTTTATGTCAGGCATCGGGCGCACCGATGGTGGCTGTGGGCAGAGTGGGACACGAAGTTGTTAATAAATGAAAATGTCTATCATATGTCTTTTTGTTGTTTCGAATACGCAAACGCCCCTTATTGGGACTTGATTTCATTAGAAAATGGGTTAAGACGATAGACTGTCAAAAATAAAAATGTGTATGCCTATCGCGGCCTGAGGGAATAAGTTCAATAAAGTCTATATGTACCCCCTAAGATGCAGGAGGAGACCAGTTGTCTGCCTGGGTGGTGGAAGAATCTTCAAACCCAATATAACATTATATTCCAACTGCCTGATTGTAGCGAGCGTCCAGGGCCGACGGTCGACCAGTTTAAGCTATGGCTAGAACTAAATGAAGGTTACGAACCACCAAAAGTATATGGTGCTCCTCCAAAGAAATTAGCAGCAGCGACTCGAGCAACCCAAGAAATGATAGAAGCCGGCGTTCTTGAACCGTCATCATCTGTTTTTCGTGCTCCGATGGTTTATGTTACGAAAAAGGATGGTTCGCTCCGACCAGCGGCTGATTTTAGGCAATTGAACTCAGTAACTAAACCGGACCCGTATCCCATGCCGGCTCTGCGTGATCTGTTCTTACAGCTAGCGGGAGGCAAATGGTTCGCCGTGCTTGATCTTAAACAGGGATTTTGGCAAATAGGCGTGCGGTCCGAAGACCGATGGAAGTTAGCGGTACAAGTACCCCAAGGTCATTTCCAATTCACCCGGGTACCATTTGGCCTTAAAAACGCACCGAAAGTGTTCCAAAGAATGATGGACTCGTTCGTGTCTGACTTAACTTGTACAACAGCTTACGTAGACGATGTTATTATATGGGCCACTACTGAACACGAATTACGTGTGAGGCTGCAGAAGATGTTGGCCAAAGCTGTAGAATGGCGATTACATTTTAATCCAGAAAAGGTACAGATAGGTCAAGAAGTGCGGTTCTTGGGGCACTTAGTCTCAGCGGACGGATGCATGCCGTTAGATTCGAATGTACAACCTATCAGGGATTATCCGGTGCCTACTACTAGAAAACAATTGCGCCGGTTTATTGGTATGGTGAATTTCTATAGACCATACCTCGCAGGGATGGCGGTTACGCAACAGCCCTTATCTCAGTTAACTAGTGCCAAGATACCATTTCGTTGGACGGAGGAGGCTCAACAAGCGTTTGTGCTATGCAAGCAGAAATTAATAGATGCAACTATTTTGACTTTCCCGGTAGGTAATATGTCAATTGTTACAGACGCGTCAGATATTGGGATAGGAGCGGTGTTACAAGCTGACGGACGTCCTGCGCAATATATAAGTCGCACACTCACTAAGGCGGAACAGAACTATACCGTCACAGAAAAAGAATTACTTGCCGTACAATGGGCGCTGCGGAAGTTTAGATATTTTGTCATCGGGGGACACGTGGACGTCTTTACCGACCACAAAGCGCTAGTGCATTGGAGATCACTATGTATTGAGAAGAAACGTGTACATCGAGCCATTGAAGAACTAGAAGAGTACGATATATCAATTCATCATAGAGCAGGAATCGAGAATGCGGCGGCCGATGCGCTCAGCAGAATTTCCGCTGTGCGGGTTTCGCCGCTTATAAAAGTCTCTGAAGAACAGGGAAGAGATGCTACATGTCAGGAAATAGTCAATCAATTAAAAAACGGCACAGTGGTGTCTGCACCATATAAAACGTTGAGTCTACAGAACGGCCTGTTGGTGCGGAAAGAAGGACAAACAGTGCAATGGTTTGTGCCAGAATCTATAAGAACAGAATTAATGGCCTTTTGGCATGAAACGTTAGGACATCCCGGCGCTGGGCGGCTCATTGAGACATTGCAGTCACGATTGTATTGGCCTGGCATGTCCAAAGAAATTCGTAGCTATTGTCAACAGTGCACTACATGCCAACGTTGTAAACCACAAAAACGAGAAAAAGTCACTCCGATTGCTTTCAATGCCACTGCACGGAACGAGTTTCTGCATATCGACCTGGTAGGTCCACTGCCGGTAGCTCGCGGCGGCGTGTCCTATGTGTTTTCCATGGTCGATAAGTTTACCCGATGGGTCGAGTTTGTACCACTGAAGAAGATCACAACAGAAAAGATTATAACGTGCTTAGAAGAGCGATGGCTCAGTCGATTCGGTGCACCACAAGTTATTGTTACCGATCAAGGCGCACAGTTTGAGTCGAAAGAATTTAATCAGTGGTGCAAAGACCTTGACATAAAGCATTCCCGCACAGCCACTTATCACCCGCAAACCAATGCGACGGCTGAGCGCGCACATAGGACGATGAAAGAGGTACTGCGATGTTGGTGCCACGAGAGCCCGGGAACGTGGAGAGACAAATTACATTTGGTCGAGCGGGCCATGCGCTTTACAGTCTCAACAGCTACAGGATTCGCTCCAACGACCATGGTCTATGGAGGACACATAAGACTGCCAGGTGAACCTGTAATCCAAGGATCCCATGAGCGCTGCACCATAGCGGATATTCAGGAACGACTAAAACAGTTAACTGAATATGTAGGCGCCACACAGCGACAAGGCTATGCAAGGCAACCGACACGCACTCGCCTAAAGGTCGGCGACTATGTCATGGTAGCGAAGGTCGAGCCCATGGCACTGCAGGCTGTCAATGATGGGCCGTATCGCGTGGAGAGGGTGGACGCAGAGCACAATACTGTTTTTGTTAGCCTGCCCGATGGACCACGAGCTGTTGCACTGGATCGTTTAAGCAGAGTGCGAAAGCCGATTCCTGAGGGGGGGGAAGATGTGGCAATGGCCACCTTTAAGACAAATAATGAACAAAGGGTCTTATCTAGGGCAGACATTATTTCAACAGAAATTCCTCGCAGAAGCGCCCGTATAAGAATGAAGCAGTCAGCCCAATGAGAAAAGCAGACTTCGAGCTGAAGTGAACATAAATTAATTAATGTGTAAATTTGTTTTATTAAATCGATGCTCGTTGTGCGAGCAAAATTCTATATATAATTGAGTAAAAATAAAGCATTTGTGGTACATTTAAAATGTCTTCTGATGGGTTGGAAACGTTGATTCAGGCATTGACTTCTCAAATGAATGACGACATACATGTACGTGGACCATCCAACATAGGTGGACATAACAAGGGTGAATAACAGGATTGTATTGTGCGCTACCGCCGATTTTAATGATTATACAAAATTAATTAAGAAGAAGAAGACCACTTTATTTATAATTTTGTGAAAAGATTTGTGATATCAAAATAATAGAATAGAATAGAATAGAATAGAATAGAATAGAATAGAATATCTTTATTTGGATTAAAACCACACATGTTTCATCAAATAGATAATAATATTGGAATATGTACAATGTGAAAAAGATATGACATCACATAAATATGTGCAATTAGTCTCATAAAGATTAGTAGTTCTCTCTAGTTATAATGTACAATATATCAACATCAGAAAATTAGGCTGTAGTATCACTGCATACGTTATATCAATTCTGGTATAATTTGTATGATATAGGGAAAAGAACACTCTTATTAATTAATCGCATTTGTACAATAAGCGATTATATAAATAGTTATAGATTCATCATCAAAATAGGAAAAATTAATGTATAATTCGAGTGTAACATTGTGCAAAATATGATAACCATTTTCCAATGCCGCGTTTTGCGTACGCGGGTAGTAGCATTGCACGGACAGTTTCACAAAGATCCGATTGATCACAAATTCCAATTTGGTTTTGTCTTCGATCGGGCTGAGTTTGTATTCGTCCCAATGGAAATACGTTTCTATCCTATCCATCTTTAGGCTAATTTATCAACTTATATACACAGCACAATACTCACAATAGCAGATTTAAGCAAATGTGGTCCCTCACAATAGCAGATTTAAGTAAATGTGGTCTCACAATATCAGATTTAAGCAAATTTGCTTAAGTCTGCTTTTGTGAGTATTGTGCTGTGTATATAAGTTAATAAATTGGCCAGAAGATGGAAAGGGGATTTCCTTTCCGAAATGTTGCCAGTAAACAAAGATGAACCGCATTTTCATTGGGACGATCGAAGACAAAACGAAATTGGAAATTGTGATCAATCGGATCTTTGTGAAACTGTCCGTGCAAAGCTACTAAAAAGCGGCATTGGAAAAAATGAGAATAACTTCCCCGCAACATTCCCCACCAAAAAAGGAAAGATCGCCAGATGTCCAGATCTAGTTCCATCTTCATGAAACTTTCTTATTGGATACATATAGGCACCAATCCACTGGTTCAAATAGTAAACTTTTATGCCATAACACATCCGCCGAAAAAATAGTTTACAAATTGTAGTCTACTGGCGTATAAAGTGCAGGAGACAGGGCTAATCTGTATCACAAATTTTCTTTGAACAGCTTCTATCTTGTTTGAAAGCCATTTTCTAATGGAGTACAAGTAGCGTTAGCATATTCGGGTATCAGTCTAATCCAAATTATATACATTTTTAATTTTATATCAATTGATAAGATATTTCTATTTATTATTGCCCATCTGTTTTAAGCACTGCTTATTAACTTTTTAATATCTCTCAGCAGAAGCTGTACATTGAATAGTTATGCCCAAATCCTTAATTTCTTGCTGAAGTTTGATCTCAAAAGCATAATTAGATTCAGATCCATTACCTATTTTGAAAGCTCTCGTTTTTAAAGCCTCGGGTCTCTTCAAGCAACTGAGGGATAACTTCAGCCACCTCCTATAGACCCCTCCTGATGACCACATCCCGGTTTGAAGGGCTACCCTTCACCAATAGCCCATACTTCACGACCGTTCCCCCCAAACAGTCTCAAACTTTACCGCGTCGTCGTAGCCGACCACGCCGGGTAAAGTCCCCAAAAACGCACCCTCTCCTCCTATCTCATCTGCCAGACACACATTCCCACATCATGTTACTTTCAAGACCGGTGCCGAGATCCAGAACCCAAAAAAACGTAAGACGCCCAAGGCCACACGGGATATCTATTCAGTCCCATTAATTTTAACTTACTCTTCCGACAACCACATCGATCCCACTTAGGATAGTTGCGTCTCAGCCCCTGATCAGATCCTGTCCTCTCCCACCCCACAAACGGCGCTCCAGAGCGTCCCCTCGAACCGAGATATCTCGCCTCCTTCTTGCTTTCATATCCTTAAATTACCTCACTCACCCGACAAAAGTGGGACAAAAGTGATCAAGGTCGATGCTGACCACTCCATCCGTCAACGAGCGGTCAGTTACCCTCATCTGCCCTCCATCATGCTCCGGCAGCCAGTGGAAAGCCCACGCTCGCTTCTCCTCCCCGGTCTAACCATCCATCCCACAGATCACTCTCAGCAATTTTTATCAATTACAGATCGCTTACGCCCGAAATCTACATCGAACTCACTAGGAATCGATTTTTTTCTCGTTTCAGCTACTGATCCTTAACCATAGTATATCTACCTATGTTGTCTACAGACCCCCTAACCACTCAATCATCGACGACGTTCGCAGGGCTCAACTTTTGTCCACTTTTTTACTCTCAGCACTCTGATCTGTACGTTGTTGTGTGCGACCTTAACATCCCCATGGTAAACTAGAAAAAATTACTTCTCAAAGTCACCGGCTGCTACGACTCTTTGCGGATAACTTACTAAATGAATTCGTGCACTTCCCTACCCGAAGGAACAACCAACTAGACTGTGTCTTCTCCAACAAAGAGGTGACCGATGTCCAATCTCAGGAAATCTTCCCTAATCTAGATCACTGCAAGGTATCCTGCCTTATTCCTCTTTAATCCTTTATGGCTACAGAAGACCATCAATCATTCAGACGATTCACCAACTGGGCAGTGTTTCGCCGACTCTGTGACGCCGTTAACTGGAGGGAACTTTTTCTCCCAAACAATCTATCCCCATGCTTTACCGAATTCCATAATATCTTATTCTCCCGCTTTAATTCTGCCACCTCTATTCAACACATACACGCGACGAACAAGTTGAACACCTTGCTTAAGGCACGCGACAACCTTGCACGCAACTCTAGACTACGTACATCATCACTTTCTTGCGCCATCGCACTGCAACGTATCGATAGGCACATTAAACAGGTTATCAACAAACAAGCGCTTAACATCAAGAGACGCATCCTCACGGCTCTTAAATCCCGGATAAAGTTCGCTGTCATCAAATACCAATTGCTACAAAATCGCAAAACCTCATATATAAACTTCTCTTGGTCGGACGACACCTGATATTCAGACGATTATTTAAATTATCTCCTCTACTCCTTCTCCACTTCCACTCCGAATGCTGAGACATTAGACAACGGAGACGCTGATAATCTATGCTGGTTCAACTTTTCACCGGCCTCCATCGCTCAAGCAATTAAAAACATCAAATCTAAACACCGATTTCATCAATACGCTGTCTTGGTAAGCATGATTGAACTTCTTGGCTGGAATCTCTATCTTTTCCCGAAATGGATTAATTCGACGATTTCTCCTATACAAAAAATGGCATTTCGTTGGTCTCCTCATTCAAAAATCTTCGCCCCATAATTATCGTTCCTTCTTTCACTACAAACTTCGACAGATCTTATACAACCTAATCTATCCTTTCATTAAATCTCAGGACAACTTCTATCTCCTCGACGATCAAAATGGCTTCCTGAATCGCCGCTCCTCTTCCACCAACTTAGTTAGTGTCCTTAACCACTGTTACTTCTCTCTCTCCAAAGATCAAGAATGCACTTTCATCTTCCTGGATATATCAAAGGCTTTTGATTCTTTGTCATTTTCAGAAAGTGAATCCGCCATATTGAGCAGTGGCATCTGCGGCAACGTCCTCAATCTTATCAGTTACTATCTCCGAAACCAATTTGCAGCTGTAAAAGTCGGAAAGAGTCATTCGAGGCTAGCACCTTATCCGGTCTGGAATTCCCCAGAGTTCCGTACTTGGTCTTATTCTTTTCAACCTTACACTCGCTCAGGTACAGGTTGAGGACAACCTTTTCAAGCTTCTTAAGTATTCGGATGACTTGGTCATGATATTCAATAACCCCACAGAATCCAACCCATCCTTACCCCTTATATCGGAGCTTTTATCCTCGCTCCATTTGCAGCTTAGCAATATCGGTCTCAAACTAAACCCGGCCAAGACTCGTTTTATAAAACGCTCCTTCGACCCATTTTGTTCTCTCCCGGATGCAAATAAACCCTTTGATATTGAAATGGTAGATTCGGCCAATCACCTTGCTATCTTCTTCTCCCGACACCTTACACACACTACTTCCTAAACCTTGAAATAGGCCCGTCTGGTCTGTTACTAGACTAACAACCCTACTTTCCAAATCACGCTATTCAAGGTCTATGTCTTACCCCTCATTTCATACGCTGGCGAATTTTACTGCCCCCTCACTCTAGCCTCCTCGTCGCCATCGAACAGATCTCCAGATTTCTAAAGCGAGTCTTCCCTCACAGCCACAATTATCGGGAACGCCTTCTTTTGGCAAACTTTCTACCGCTTTCGTTTACCCGTCACTTTCGAGTCATTTATTTTATTCATCAGATCACAACTTTCCTATCACTGTCCAACTTCAGTCACTCAAGTCACCACTACGCTACACGCTCTAGCAACTCTTCAATCCAACTCACCTTACTCCCAATATATTTTATAAATTATAATAATAATCACTTTCTGAAAGCCACTGATGTTTTCAACGCTCTTCCTACGAAAATAAAGCTCCTATCCCAGCACAAATTTAAAAAGACGGCCCACAAGTACTTCATTAACAAATTTCTATGTGAGACGACAGATGGGAAGCGAAATTGATTCCTTATTAAACCATAATACTTCTTTCACCCCCTGGAGAGCGAAGTCCCTCTGGCTGACCTCTAATCTCCACTTTTCCCCTCTGAGTTTAAATTCCTCACTCCCTGATACCATTTCTATTGTTACTTTCCTTCTATCGCATCCATAGAGAAAATACTTTACCACGTTGTTTTCAACTAATTAATTTAATTTTTCTTTCAGCGAACAACCGAAAACACAAAATGTCTACTGGACCACCCGACGGTTTACATCGGACATTGGTTGCCCTTCGCCTACCGTCAGTCATTACCTCGCTCAAAGAAAGTCAGTGAAACCTGCACGAAACACAAGCTTCAATCTAGTCGACCCAATCCTAGTCAATAATACCCTACAGAAATTCAATATCCAAGACAAAGAACGCCGTCAGTCGACGTGTGCTACCGGTCCGCTATCACTTTCGAAATCATACTCAAATTCGTCTGTCCGTCACCAGCCTACCCCGCATTGATGCTAGGACCCTTTATGGATTGAATTCCAATTGATCCTGTCTAGTCAAATGGAAACTCAATTTTTTCTCCAGATTGAACTATCATGAAGTTGATGAAAGCACTTCTCTTCCCCAACTCCCCCCTCCCCTATGGTTAAATAATTTACTAGTATGTATTAGGTGTTTGGAACCTAGTAACAAATTAGTTCAGTTGTGACCAGAAGGATAAACCAATAGCAGCATGAATGGAAAGTATAATCTCGTGCACATTCGTTTCGTGCTTACTGGCGACTCATCAGTAGGAGTCGGTATTACGCCATTTAACCACTATATATTTGGTCGAAGAATGTGGAATAATAGGACGCTACAGAATCCACAGAACCGTCCTATTATTCCACATTCTTCGACCAAATATATAGTGATTAAAGGGCGTAATACCGGCTCCTACTGATGAGTCGCCAGTAAGCACGAAACGAATGGGCATGAGATTATACTTTCCGTTCATGCTGCCTTTGGTTTATCCTTCTGGTCACAACTGAACTAATTTGTTACTAGGTTCGCAACGCCTAATAAATACATGCATATATATTAGTTCTTCGTAACAAACAGTATTTAACTGAAATACTTTGCTAGTCACAATTTCATTCATCTCCACATGTCCTACCTTTTATTTGTTACTTCTGTAACGACACAAATCAATCGCCGACATATTGTGTAAATTAAATTCAAATTTATTTACGTTGCACCAATGAGAAAAAAGCGAAATTGCCGTTTAACCACGTTTAACCAATAGTGTGCAAGTAGACATATTGCATGCTATTTAAGCACGGTAATTTACCATGCAAGTCAGTTGGTCCTATCTGCGTTCTGCCTTGTTTTACACATGTGCGTTCTGTCGGCTGTCAATACCTACGCTGGTGATTTGATAGTTTCACCAACAACTAACTACATCCGTGACTCATCTTGTTGCGGGATACCGGAGAGACGAGCCAATTGAGTGCAGGACCTGCAGGACGCTATCCACAACGCGATTACAGCTCAACCACGTGAGCGACAACTCAACCAGAGTCCACCCAAGGCTGTAGGACATCTTCAACTCTGAAGACTTCAAGAGAACGCATTACCAGGCCCTCTTAAGGGCCCCCATATCAGTAACTAATCTTAACCGAGTTTGTAACGTCGTACGGCATTTACTTGAAGCCGGGGCGTTTACAAAATTAGCGACCGCGCCAGGATATTGATTATTGTTCTGATTTTTTTGGTATAAATAAAATTGACTTCCTTTTTCATCTATTTGGAATAAATAGATTGACATTTGTGTTTTCTTTACCCTGATCGTGGTTTTCTGGGAAATCTGTTGGGTATATATTCGTGGATTTGTGGGGATAATTAAAATACATTGACATCAAAGGCAAACGGGGCCTCTGCTTACATTTCCTACGTACGAAACTGCACCGTACGTACTCGACAAACCCAATTTCGGATTTTTGGAAACAGTGACTTTTATGTTCTGCGCTCACTCAACTGTGGAAGCTGTTTGTGGGTAAGCGTTTCGTTAAAGTTTATTTATACATTTTCATATTGCTTATAAATTTATGCTTTTAAGATCCCGTAAGATTGTTAAAATGTCAGGTCCAATTTTAGATATTGATGTTCCTGTTTGGGATGGAGATAGTGAGCTATTCTTTATGCGCGTAGACTCCGCTTTCTCCCCGTTTCCTGATTATGACAGTCATCAAAAACTGTCGAAGGTTTTTGCTAAACTACCTTCTGAATTGCAGCGACGGATTTATCCTAAGCTTGAGGCCATTAGGAAGCTACCTAATCCCATTTTGGGCCTACAAAACGAGGTAGAATCCTTGCTTGGACCCACGGAAACTGAGCAGATAATAAACAAATATGCGCAGTTAGATATGCCAAATCTTGGCCCCATAGAAATACTGAGGGAATTACGGAAACGTTGGTATAAAACCAACATTTCTGACCATGAGGCTAAGGTTGTTTTTATTAACAATCTTCCCCAAACATTAAAACTCTTTGCCAAACAGCTCCCCAACACTCTCTCTATAGATGACTTATCTGAGAGATGTGAGTTAGAATATAGGGTTTTGGAACCCAAAGTGAATCCATCATCCTTTTCTTCACCCCCGCAAGATGATAGAATCTCCTCTTTAGAGAGAACAGTGGCGAACATGGCCAAAGTTCTAGAAGGATTGGCCATTACCAAATCCGAGATAAATCAAGTGAATGCTCGACCAAAATTCGTTTCCAAGTCAAATTATAATGGTAGGCGGCGATCGAGATCTCCGCAATCCTTTTATAAATATGCTCCAAAGAACTGGTGTTATAACCACCAGAAGTTTTTTATGCTTGCCAAGTTTGTCTTTGTCGTTCCGAAGAATTTCCGAATGAGTGTCAATTTCCACAGCTGACGGAGAGGACAACAGACCGCAGGCACAAGGGTGCATCAGTATCGGGAAACGTCTGGCGCAGGAAGTAGAAGACCGTACTTTCTGCACATCAACGGCATCAACGGCGCTACAGGGAAGAAGCCAACTACAATCCGACATCCCTGTCGACTCTTTTCGTCCACGCCGAATTTTTCACATAGAGAACCAAACAGACAATGCCGGTCGCAATCACCAGCCTACTTGTTTGCATGACCCGGCCAAACAGCCAAACGAACTTCTGCACCTTCTTGATTTCAAAACTGGCGAAGAGTTCATCGTAGACACAGGTGCGGCAGTCTCAGTTCTCAAAGGTGATTCAATGGCCGAGATGTCGCTAGGCGTTCTTCTCGCAACAGCTACAGGCGAGCCCATACCAACTTATGGCTGCCAATACCGCACACTCAACATAGGTCTACGACGTAAATTTTCCCACAACTTCATCATTGCCAAGGTCTCACATAATATAATAGGCCTTGATTTCCTTCTAAATTTTCGGCTCATTTTTGATCTTGCCAATCAAAAGATCATCGACCCCTCCACTGGACTTGAACAAAGCTTTTGAACACTTGCCTCCAAGCGTTTGGAGTTACAGGTCATTCAGCCAACCCCAGTGCATCATTCAGCAGAGATATCAGCAGCTCTTCGAAAATACAAATCGCTTTTCGATCTTAACAAGTCAGAGCTACGAGTCTCCAACACGATGCATCATATCGTCACAGAAGGACAACCTATTGCACTCAAGAAGCGACCACTGGCTCCTGCTAAGCTGAAAGCTGCCCAAGAAGAATTCTCAAGGCTTTTGGAAGAGGGAATCATCAGACCATCGAAAAGTTCATGGGCGTCACCACTGCACTTAGTCTCAAAATCAAACAGATCGTACAGAGCCTGTGGAGACTACCGTAAGCTAAATTCAGTGACAAAATCTGATGCATATCCTATTCCAAATATCAACACTTTACTTGAAAAACTCAACGGCAGCAATTTCTTCTCAGTGATTGACCTCAGACAAGCGTACCATCACATACCGGTAGCACCAGAGGATATCGAGAAAACTGCAGTCATCACTCCATTTGGCCTTTTGAATATCTTTACATGCCTTTTGGACTCAAGTGTGCTACTCAGACATTTCAAAGATTCATAGACAACATACTTCGCGACGACTCTGCTTATTGTATGTCATATCTAGATGACATTATGGTATTCAGTCCAGATCTAGAATCTCATGCGAAACATCTACGAAATGTCCTCTCACGCTTATCCAACCACGGACTCAAGATCAACTGTGACAAGACGCAGATTGCAACTTCATCCGTCGACTTCTTAGGGCATCGTATCACGGCCCAAGGTATTCAACCGTTGCCGTCAAAGACAAATTCAATCAAGAATATCAAGTCACCAAGGACTTTGAGCAATTTGCAGAAAATCCTGGGAGTACTAAACTATTATCGCAAGTTCCTTCCAGGACTTTCAAAACAACTTTATCCTTTGTGCAGGCACCTGCGGAACCGAAAAGGACTTAGCAAGAATTCCATCATTGCTTGGTCATCCGAAGACGAGGAATTACTTCGACTTGCCATCAACTCGTTAGCAAATGCCACAATGCTAACGCATCCAGATTTCGAAAAGCCATTTCTACTCACGACAGATGCTTCTGAATTCGCTATTGGAGCCACTTTGGAACAAGAGATCGACGGAGTTCGGAAGCCTATCAGTTTCTACTTCGCGTACTCTCCAACCAGTAGAAACGAGGTACGACACTTTCGGCCGAGAACTTCTCGCCATCCACGACGCAGTGCGCCATTTTATCAGCATCATTGGCAGTAGCAGATTTGTTGTTTTCACAGATCATGCACCACTAGTTAGCGCACTTCGAAACGCAACTTCATCTATCGCCAAGTACCCTGCCAGAGTGGAAAGACAGCTTTCTCGTCTAAGCGAATGGCAATTTGACGTCTTTCACGTCAAGGGCAAACAGAACTTCATTGCAGATGCCCTGTCCAGGCCAGACGTCTCTCTACAACCACCTTCGCCGTCACCATTCACTGTCAACTCCGTGGCACTCAGTGAACCTGCACTAACGCCAACTCTCCTGCGAACTGAACAACGCGGTGACATTCACATTCAAAGATCAATAGCCCGTCACCCAACCAAGTTCATATGCCGTCTGTGGGAAGGCTTACCAATTGTTTACTTCACGGGTACGCAGCCCAACAAGCCAGTTCTGCCGACCAGCCTTCAGAGAAAAGGTTTTCGATTCAATTCACTCAATTTCTCACCCAGGAAGCCAAGCGACTGTCCGACTTCTTACAGATCGTTTCTGGGGTCACAGACTTAGGCAGAATGTTAAACGATGGGTCTCAGAGTGTGCTATTTGTCAGAAAAACAAGATCACACGACACACTCGTTCTAAGTTGCAACATTTTCGGTCTACTTCTCGCCTAGCCATCGTCCACATCGACATAGTTCATCTGACAAAGGTTCAAGGTTTCAGCTACCTTCTAACTATGATCGATAGATTTACACGGTGGCCTGCGGCATTACCTCTTGGCACCATTTCTGCAGACGAAGTAACTAACGGTTTTATCTCTGCATGGATATCCAATTATGGTGTTCCCAATGAGGTCATCACGGACAGAGGCACTTGCTTCTCATCTGATCGTTTCAAAACCACCTTGCGGTACATGGGATGCATCTTACGCCAGACGACTGCCTACCATCCCCAAGCTAATGGCATGGTAGAGAGAATGCATAGGGAACTCAAAGCAGCTTTAGCATCCTCGTCCATTAATGGCAACTGGGTCGATGCACTACCTTTAGTTCTGCTTGCCATGCGTTCCCGTACTCGTGAATCCATTAAAACGTCTGCGTCACAACTCTTGTATGGCATGGATCTACGCCTGCCTAGTCAGCTCCCACGTCTACTATCGGCACAAGATGACCCACAAGACGAAGCTACCCGCCTTCGACTTCATTTCGGTAACATGTCCGAACAGCAGCCGAGACACACGCCTCGTCCAGTCTTCGTTCACCCACAGCTCCACAGCTGCAAGAGAGTACTCGTTCGCAACAATAATGCTGTTGCACCACTACAACCAAAGTATCGCGGTCCTTACCCGATTTTACTCAGACAGCCAAAATACTTCATCATTATGCAAGGCGCTACACCGACATCAGTAAGCATAGACAGGTTGAAACCGTTTATCGAACCACCTGATCCTGAGAGCGTTCAACCTTCTACACACGTCTCAGGCTCCGTCTGCCCACAATCTCAATAACCTGCTTTGTATAACACGTAATTAATTTTTTTTTAAACATTAACATTAACTATAAAATTTTTTAACCTTACGTTATTTTTCGTATTTGTCTCACGTGGCATAACCAGCTGTTCTTAGCTAACAATTGTGTAGCATTTTTGAACAGTTCTTTGGTATTATGCCATCTCTGAGGCAATGTTCGTGTACATATTTTATGCAGTTACCTTTGATTTTAATGTATATATTTTTACATTATAATGTATTTCTCACACATGACATTACACTGCCTATTTTGGTATGACCAGCTACTTAGAGCTAACGCTTTCGTGTAGCAACACTAAGTAGTGATCAGCTTCATATCATGGTACAGGCCACTTTCAATGCATATCTCAACTTTATCAATTGCACAAAGACCACTCTACAAATGTCATGACCACAACGTCGAGCACTCTAGCTCCTTTGCTCGTATACAAACACATTGACAACGATCCAACCTGCTTAGGTTTTTATCTTAAACCTGGCAAATTCAGAGGCGATTTACCTCGAAATCTTCACGCTGCGGCTCCAAAAACTTACACTGCTCTATTTTGCCTCACGTGCTATGACCGACCACTAGAGCTAACAATTTGTGTAGCAATTCCTAGTGGTTACCTGGCATCATATCATTGTTGAAGCAACCAACAAGCATATTTAAGCCCAGCACTTATGGTTCATCATATTTTTGCTTAACTTGGTTCGAACTCTGTCATGCATTTCTTATCTAGCCTCGCAGAGAGGAATATTTTTTTCTTTTTTTTCAGAGAGGAAAGTGTTGTAACGACACAAATCAATCGCCGACATATTGCGTAAATTAAATTCAAATTTATTTACGTTGCACCAATGAGAAAAAAGCAAATTGCCGTTTAACCACGTTTAACCACGTTTAACCAATAGTATGCAAGTACACATATTGCATGCTATTTAAGCACGGTAATTTACCATGCAAGTCAGTTGTGGCATTTGCCTTCTACCTGCTTCACGCGTGTGCGTGTCTGTCGGCTGTCAATACCTACGCTGGTGATTTGATAGTTTCACCAACAACTAACTACATCCGTGACTCATCTTGTTGCGGGATACCGGAGAGACGAGCCAATTGAGTGCAGGACCTGCAGGACGCTATCCACAACGCGATTACAGCTCAACCACGGGAGCGACAACTCAACCAGAGTCCACCCAAGGCTCTAGGACATCTTCAACTCTGAAGACTTCAAGAGAACGCATTACCAGGCCCTCTTAAGGGCCCCCATATCAGTAACTAATCTCTATTCAGAGCACCTTAACCGAGTTTGTAACGTCGTACGGCATTTACTCGAAGCCGGGGCGTTTACTTCAATAGCCAAGACTATTTGGCATTTGTTTTTAAATAAATTTATTATTATTATTATTATTATTATTATTGTATTTAATTATTGTAAACGCCCCGGCTTCAAGTAAATGCCGTACGACGTTACAAACTCGGTTAAGGTGCTCTGAATAGAGATTAGTTACTGATATGGGGGCCCTTAAGAGGGCCGGGTAATGCGTTCGCTTTAAGTATTCTGCGTTGAAGATGTCCTAGAGCCTTGGGTGGACTCTGGTTGATTTGTTGCTCCCGTGGTTGAGCTGTGATCGTGTTGTGGATGGTGTCCTGCAGGTCCTGCACTCAATTGGCTCGTCTCTCCGGTATCCCGCAACAAGATGAGTAGATACTGACAGCCGACAGAGCGCACACGTATTGACAACCGACAGAACGCGCACGCGTGAAGCAGGTAGAAGGCAAATGCCACAACTGACTTGCATGGTAAATTACCGTGCTTAAATAGCATGCAATATGTGTACTTGCATACTATTGGTTAAGCGTGGTTAAACGTGGTTAAACGGCAATTTGCTTTTTTCTCATTGGTGCAACGTAAATAAATTTGAATTTAATTTACGCAATATGTCGGCGAATTATTTGTGTCGTTACAACACTTTCCTCTCTGAAAAAAGAAAAAATATTCCTCTGCGAGGCTAGATAAGTTTTTTTTTTTTTTTTTTTTTTTTTTTTTTTTTTTTTTTTTTTTTTTTTTTTTTTTTTTTTTTTTTTTTTTTTTTTTTTTTTTTTTTTTTTTTTTTTTTTAGTCATCTATAGAGAGAGTGTTGGGGAGCTGTCTGGCAAAGAGTTTTAATGTTTGGGGAAGATTGTTAATAAAAACAACCTTAGCCTCATGGTCAGAAATGTTGGTTTTATACCAACGTTTCCGTAATTCCCTCAGTATTTCTATGGGGCCAAGATTTGGCATATCTAACTGCGCATATTTGTTTATTATCTGCTCAGTTTCCGTGGGTCCAAGCAAGGATTCTACCTCGTTTTGTAGGCCCAAAATGGGATTAGGTAGCTTCCTAATGGCCTCAAGCTTAGGATAAATCCGTCGCTGCAATTCAGAAGGTAGTTTAGCAAAAACCTTCGACAGTTTTTGATGACTGTCATAATCAGGAAACGGGGAGAAAGCGGAGTCTACGCGCATAAAAAATAACTCACTATCTCCATCCCAAACAGGAACATCAATATCTAAAATTGGACCTGACATTTTAACAATCTTACGGGATCTTAAAAGCATAAATTTATAAGCAATATGAAAATGTATATATAAATGTATAAATATATAACGAAACGCTTACCCACAAACAGCTTCCACTGTTGCTTGATATTGTCCAGTACAAAAGGAAAAAACGAACAGAGGCCCCGTTGGCCTTTGATGACAATGTATTATTATTTCAACACAGAACAGCGTCACTCCTTCCAAAAATTGAAATTGTCCCGTAGGGAAGACGAACAAGGGCCCGTTGGCTCTTAAGTGCCAATGAATTATTATTTTCAACAGCAAGAATAACACACTGCTTCCAAAATTTGAAATTTTCCTTTAGGGAAGACGAACAGAGGCCCCGTTGGCCTTTGATGACAATGTATTATTATTTCAACACAGAACAGCGTCACTCCTTCCAAAAATTGAAATTGTCCTGTAGGGAAGACGAACAGAGGCCCCGTTGGCCTTTAGTGCCAATGAATTATTATTTTCAACAGCAAGAATAACACACTGCTTCCAAAATTTGAAATTTTCCTTTAGGGAAGACGAACAGAGGCCCCGTTGGCCTTTAGTGCCAATGAATTATTATTATGCTCACACCACAAATTCACGAATATATGCCCAACAAAATTCCCAGAAAAACCAGGATCAGGGTAAAGAAAACGCAAATGTTAGTCGATTTATCCCAAACAAATGAAGAAGAAAGTCAATTTATTTATACCCAAAAAAAATCAGATAAATAATCAATATCCTGGCGCGGTCGCCAATTTTGTAAACGCCCCGGCTTCAAGTAAATGCCGTACGACGTTACAAACTCGGTTAAGGTGCTCTGAATAGAGATTAGTTACTGATATGGGGGCCCTTAAGAGGGCCGGGTAATGCGTTCTCTTGAAGTCTTCAGCGTTGAAGATGTCCTAGAGCCTTGGGTGGACTCTGGTTGATTTGTTGCTCCCGTGGTTGAGCTGTGATCGCGTTGTGGATGGTGTCCTGCAGGTCCTGCACTCAATTGGCTCGTCTCTCCGGTATCCCGCAACAGGATGAGTAGGTATTGACAGCCGACAGAGCGCACACGTATTGACAGCCGACAGAACGCACACGCGTGAAGCAGGTAGAAGGCAAATGCCACAACTGACTTGCATGGTAAATTACCGTGCTTAAATAGCATGCAATATGTGTACTTGCATACTATTGGTTAAACGTGGTTAAACGTGGTTAAACGGCAATTTGCTTTTTTCTCATTGGTGCAACGTAAATAAATTTGAATTTAATTTACGCAATATGTCGGCGATTGATTTGTGTCGTTACATTATTATTATTATATAAAAACGATTGGATCAATATTCAATAAATTCATCGCCTTCGAAATAGCATAAAAAGATATAGAGTCAAAAGCTTTTATTCAAAACAAATCTGTTCTCAGTATCCTGGCGCGGTCTCCAATTGTAAACGCCCCAGCTGCAAGTAAATGACAAAATAGTAAACAGTCCGTATATAATGCAAGAAAGTTGCTGTGGGTGGCCATTATCAGAGCCGGAGCTGCGTTCTGCAGCAAAAGCCGAGAAAGGTTGGCAGTGTTTCAATGTCAAGAAGTATTCCTAGAAACTTGAGGCCGGCTCTGGTTGATTGGCTGGTGTTTCTTCGTATGGATGCACCGGGATAAATAGAGTTGTCGAAACCAGAGAGGTGAGTTGGTGTGTAAAGGCTCAGAATTGTTTTGTTGAAGATCTGCGGCAAGACTGTTGTGACCGGCACACGTAGAATCCAACTAATAGATAATCGATCACATATGACTAGTTGTGCAGCGACAGGAAGATTGATGTAACTGAAGTCCAAGTGACTAGGTGACAAAGCGTGATAAACGCAGGTCAAGAAGTCAGTGTATGTAAACAATCAAGTAGAGAGAGCGACAGCAATCACGCGTGGCGCGCAGGGTTGAAATGTCAATTTTGTGATAATGCATGTTAAATATAACGTGCTTATTTACTTGTGCCGGCGTATGGTCGCACGCCATTGGTTAACGGCAAACTTTACTTTTTTATTGGTACCGCATAATAAAATATAGTATCTTATGCCATTTACGTCTACAAGATGCTACCGCAGGTGCCTCCGGATACTCGTATTTCCTTCAAGGCTATGTAGCCTGGGTGTTTACAATAATGAACTCCTTCGTTATCTATGTTGTTTAGTAAGCAAATATTCAAGCACTGGCCTGGATAATATAAATTGTATTTATTAATTGTTCTCTGGTTAGATTGTGCGCTTCCTTAACGTTCCAGTGTCAGTCAGTGTAACTGCGCATTTCATTTGAATTAATTAACAAAATTGTCGATGATACTGTAACGACACAAAGCAATTCGCCAAAATATTGCGTAAATTAAATTCAATACAATTTACGCTGCACCAATGAGAAAAAAGCGACTTTTGTCGTTAACCAATGGGGTGCGAGCAGCCAAACAAGGCTATTTAAGCACGGTGAAATTACCATGCAAGTCAGTTGTCAAGTTTGCCTTCTGCTGTGCGTTTCCTTCACGTGATGTCTGCTATTGTCACCTACGCTGATTTTGGGCTTGCTTCACACACAATGGCAATTTTAGTCACGCCAATCTTGTTGCTGTACAACTAGAGGGAGCCAGTTACTGCAGAACTTCAACGAGATTACTGAGCTAATCTCTCACCGCGGATTTCAACGCCACAACAGAAGGAACCACAACCCAAGTCAGCCAAAGCTAGTCTCAAGTGTCTAGGACTACTTCTGGACACTGCTACACTAACTGAGCTTCTCGGCTTTTGCTGGAGATCGCAAGACCGGTCCTGTTAAGGGCCGGTCTTGCCTGCTCGACAGATTCAAATGCAGAAGATTTTGTTTCAATTTTAGAAGCTGTGAACGAACATTGACTGTACGTGCTCGGCAGATTCAACTGCGGAGGATTCTGTTTCAACTGTGGAAGCTGTTATTGGGTAAGCGTTTCGTTTTTGATAAACTATCTTCTGGTTTGCAGCGACGGATTCATCCGAAGCTGGAGGCCATTAGAAAACTACTTAATCCCATTTTAGGCCTACAATATGAAGTAGAATCCTTGTTAGGTCCCACAGAAACCGAACAGATAATAAATAAATACGCGCAGTTAGACATTCCAAAATTGGCCCCATCGAGATTTTAAGGGAATTACGGAAACGTTGGTATAAAACTAATATTTCTGACCATGAGGCTAAGGTTGTTCTTATTAACAATCTTCCACAATCACTTCCAAAATTCCAGCTTAATCTGGTATGAAACGACGATAATAGCTAATCATGCCCAAAAATCTACGCAACTGGCGTACAGTTCTAGGTTCTGGCACATCCTTGATTGCTTGTACCTTGTCTTCAAAGGGTTAGATTCCATTCTTGGAAATGGTGTGTCGAAGAAATTTTACAGTAAAGCAATCAATCCTGCTCTTTTTTGGCTTTAATACTAATCCATAATGTTCCAGTTTAGATAAAACGATATCCAAGCGCTCCCGGTTTTCTTCCTTAGATTGACTATATATAATGATTTTATCTATATACACATTAGCAAATGGACAGTCTTTAAGAACTTCCTCCATCAGACGCTGAAAGGTCTGACTTGCATACTTCAAACCAAAAGGCATATATTAGAATTCATGCGATCCTCCTCCAAGTAATCGCATTGCGGTGAGCGGTATAGATCCTGCCTCCATAGGTATTTTATAGTACGCTTTCTCTAGATCAAATGTTGTATATACCTCATACTCCATTATATTCCTGAGCAAAGTATTCTAGTTCGGTAGAGGATACGAATCACCTTTTGTTACCGAGTTCAATAGACGATATTTACTACAAACCCTCCATTGACCTGGTTCAGTTTTAGGAACAACCACTTTTGGAGATGCAAAGTTGGATTTTGAACCCTACAAATATCTTCTTCTCTCAACCGCTTAAATTCTTCAATAGCAACCTGCTGCTTATGTTGTGCTAACGATTGGGCCTTCGGTGAACTCGGTAGTGGTTCCACCAACTCGATTTGGTGTTCTATGCCTGTCTTTAAACCCTGGCGCTTAGCATTAAATGGTAGAAACACGGCCAGGTGTTTTCGATGACATCCACCAAGTCATCGGCGACGACGGGTATGGGTAGTCTCACTGACCTAACTACTGAGGTCCCAGTCTCAGCATAAGTCACTATCCCAGTGCCTTGTCCAATGGTTCTTGAAATAAGTCTTTCATAATATTCAGATTGGAGTTGATTTCCCATCGTTTCCTGACGTAACAAGTCAGTCATCCGTTCAATCCTCTTGGGTTGATATCTTCCATGAAGTTCTTCGACAAGAAGCTCAAATGCATTTTCAGGTTCGTTCTCCGAAACAAATTTCCTGAGTCTAAATAGATTCTTTTTTAAAAGCTCAGGCAAACACCACCAGGCCGAGGCAAACCTTTCTATAGGGTCGATCATTCTTTTTAGTTTAAAACAAAATTTTACATCTTCGACCCTTTCAGAATGGATGTAAGGTCTGTACATGTTGAGTTTAACATTGCTATCCATAGAACTGCAGCTAAATCGATCATCTACATCACATCATTCCACATAGAGGATCCTGGCGCGGTTGCTATTTTTTGTAGAGGCCCTTGGGTCACTACCATAAGAGAGCTTCTGTGTTGCCAGGCCCGGAAAGTCCATATATGCGGTATGATGATCTAATTTGGAACACTTAAGTTCCTCTGAACTATCTTCTAAAATACATTCCTGAAGTCCACTTACTAATTGCGCTGTATCCTCAATATTTTATAGACCAGACATAATATTAGGATATAATCTCTTGCAATTTTAACACTATATTTAGTAGCTTAACGAGATGCGGTGTTATCCACAGAAAATAGAACGATACGGTAGTGACCATGAAAACAAATATCCATGTCAATTACCTGAAGCAAAATTGAGATCTTTCCCAATAACGTGTATTAAGAACGACAGATGGATGCAAATTTTATTACTTTATTAAAAAAATATATTTAGATAGAACCAAACAGCAAATGTTTTCGCAACTCAATAACACAGAAAAAGCAATAAACAGAGAAGTCAAAATACGTCAGGCACCCAGATCACTAAACTCAAAACTGAATAATAAACAATTCTTACATAGTTAACATCGTTATTTTGTAGGGGTTTTTTTCGTGGTTATTGTCTTCCTAAAAATAGTTGGTAGCGGCTGTGGAGATCCGTGCACATGATCAATCCCCGGCTTTTTCCCGATGGGTGATGTGAGAAGACTAATACGAATGATTACAAATGTATTGTAAATAACGTTGCATATAAGTTCATAAGTAGTCCAAATTGACCGTGCTCTAGACGGCAATAGAATGAAATTGTTAACACAATTGAATGTCTTATACACCAGTCACAGTCAAACTAAATTGTCCGTGCTCTAGACAGCAAAAGGACTGAATACTGTTCACAAAGTTGAATGCTTATGCACAAGTCACAGTTAAACAAAATTGTCCGTGCTCTAGATGGCAGCAAAATGAACGCTGTTTACAAAGTTGAATGTCTTACACACAAGCAATTATTCTTTCACAAATGTCTGAATTGAAATGAATATATATAACCGATTAAAGTACATGATGATATGAATATAGTCACTGGTAAAAGTTGCCACTGATGATAAATGGATTAAAATCGTGTTGAAACTTCAATGAGAAAAATTCACAAATAATTAGTTCACTGTTTGCTATGGTTTTAACTTATGTAATTATAATAATCCATTGTACTCTGAAATTCGGATAGGTATAGTTAAATGCGAACAGTAAATCCCTTGCATAAACTGCGAATAATCCAACTGAGCGAAATAAATCCACTATGACACTATAATCCACCGCATGTTCCTTGCGTATTGCGCGCGGGTGTGTATATTTAATAAACAACCCTATTGTAACGACACAAATTAATTGCCGACATATTGCGTAAATTAAATTCAATTTTATTTACGTTGCACCAATGAGAAAAAAGCGAAACTTGCCGTTAACCAATAGTGTGCAAGTAGACTATGGCATGGCTATTTAAGCACGGCAAATTTACCATGCAAGTCAGTTGTCGCATTTGCCTTCTGCTTCGCGTTACGTGTGCGTGCTGTCGGCTGTCATTACCTACGCTGGTTATTGGATTTGTTTCACCAACAATTGGCAACATCCGTGACTCATCGTGTTGCTGTACAACCAGCGAGACGAGCCAATTAATGCAGAACTTCAACGAAGTTTCCACATCGAGATTACAACGCAACAACAGAAGGAACCACAGCCAGAGTCAACCCAAGGCTCTAGGACATCTTCACACTGAAGAAACATTCTCAGCATTTGCCGGAGATCGCACGACCGGCCCTGTTAAGGGCCCCCTATCATAACAATAACTCTATATCCATAGCACCTTAACCGAGTTTGTAACGTCGTACGGCATTTACTTGAAGCCGGGGCGTTTACAAAATTGGCGACCGCGCAAGGATATTTAGTATTGTACTGTTTTTTTGGTATAACTAAAATTGACTTTCTTTTTTTCATTTATTTGGGATAAAAATAGATTAACATTTGCGTTTACGTCTTCTTTTCTCTGGTTGTGGTCTTCTGGGAATTTTGTTGGGTGTATGTTCGTGGATTTCTGGTGATTTTCTTTTGGGTATAATAATAATGCATTTATTTAGCATCAAAGGCCATCTGGCCCTCTGTTCAAATTTCCTACGTACAAAACTGCACCGTACGTACTCGACAGGCTCAATTGCGGATAATTTCAATTTTTGGAAGCAGTTACTGTGACGTGTTTTGTGAAGGAACTAATTCATCTGTGTTCTGCGCTCATTCAACTGTGGAAGCTGTTTGTGGGTAAGCGTTTCGTTAAAGTATATTTATACATTTTCATATTGCTTATAAATTTATGCTTTTAAGATCCCGTAAGATTGTTAGAATGTCAGGTCCAATTTTAGATATTGATGTTCCTGTTTGGGATGGAGATAGTGAACTATTCTTTATGCGCGTAGACTCCGCTTTCTCCCCGTTTCCTGATTATGACAGTCATCAAAAACTGTCAAAGGTTTTTGCTAAACTACCTTCTGAATTGCAGCGACGGATTTATCCTAAGCTTGAGGCCATTAGGAAGCTACCTAATCCCATTTTGGGCCTACAAAACGAAGTAGAATCCTTGCTTGGGCCCACAGAAACTGAGCAGATAATAAATAAATACGCGCAGTTAGACATGCCAAACCTTGGCCCCATCGAGATTTTGAGGGAATTACGGAAACGTTGGTATAAAACCAATATTTCTGACCATGAGGCTAAGGTTGTTTTTATTAACAATCTTCCACAAGCATTAAAACTATTTGCCAGACAACTTCCCAACACTCTCTCTATAGATGACTTATCTGAGAGATGTGAGTTAGAATATAGGGTTTTGGAACCCAAAGTGAATCCGTCATCCTTTTGTTCACCCCCGCAAGATGATAGGCTCTCCTCTTTAGAGAGGACAGTGGCGAACATGGCTAAAGTTCTAGAAGGATTGGCCATTACGAAATCCGAGCTAAATCAAGTGAATGCTCGACCCAAATTCATTCCTAAACCTAATTATAACGGTAGGCGGCGATCGAGATCTCCGCAATCCTTTAACAAATATGCCCCAAAGAACTGGTGTTATAACCACCAGAAGTTTTTTTATTCATGCCAAGTCTGTCTTTGTCGTTCCGAAGAATTTCCGAATGAGTGCCAATTTCCACAGCTGACGGAAAGGACAACAGACCACAGGCGCAAGGGTGCATCAGGATCGGGAAACGTCTGGCGCAGGAAGTAGAAGACCGTACTTTCTGCGCATCAACGGCATCAACGGCGCCACAGGGAAGAAACCAACTACAATCCGACATCCCTGTCGACTCTTTTCGTCCACGCCGAATTTTTCACATAGAGAGCCAAACGGACAACGCCGGTCGCAATCACCAGCCTACTTGTTTGCATGACCCGGCCAAACAGCCCAACGAGCTTCTGCACCTTCTTGATTTCAAAACTGGCGAAGAGTTCATCGTAGACACAGGTGCAGCAGTCTCAGTTCTCAAGGGTGATTCAATGGCCGAGATGTCGCTAGGCGTTCTTCTCGCAACAGCTACAGGCGAGCCCATACCAACTTATGGCTGCCGGTACCGCACACTCAACATAGGTCTACGACGTGAATTTTCCCACAACTTCATCATTGCCAAGGTCTCACATAATATAATAGGCCTTGATTTCCTTCTGAAATTTCGGCTCATTGTTGATCTTGCCAATCAAAAGATCATCGACCCCTCCACCGGACTTGAGCAAAGTTTTTGGACACTTGCCTCCGAGCGTTTGGAGTTACAGGTCATTCAGCCAACCCCAGTGCATCATTCAGCAGAGATATCAGCAGCTCTTCGAAAATACAAGTCGCTTTTCGATCTTAACAAGTCAGAGCTACGAGTCTCCAACACGATGCATCATATCGTCACAGAAGGACAACCTATTGCACTCAAGAAGCGACCACTGGCTCCTGCTAAGCTGAAAGCTGCCCAAGAAGAATTCTCAAGGCTTTTGGAAGAGGGAATCATCAGACCATCGAAAAGTTCATGGGCGTCACCACTGCACTTAGTCTCCAAATCAAACGGATCGTACAGAGCCTGTGGAGATTACCGTAAGCTAAATTCAGTGACAAAATCTGATGCATATCCTATTCCAAATATTAACACTTTACTTGAAAAACTCAACGGCAGCAATTTCTTCTCAGTGATTGACCTCAGACAAGCGTACCATCACATCCCGGTAGCACCAGAGGATATCGAAAAACTGCAGTCATCACTCCATTTGGCCTTTTCGAATATCTTTACATGCCTTTTGGACTTAAGTGTGCTACACAGACATTTCAAAGATTCATGGACAACATACTTCGCGACGACTCTGCTTATTGTATGTCATATCTCGATGACATTATGGTATTCAGTCCAGATTTAGAATCTCATGCGAAGCATCTACGAAATGTCCTCTCACGCTTATCCAACCACGGACTCAAGATCAACTGTGACAAGACGCAGATTGCAACTTCATCCGTGGACTTCTTAGGGCATCGTATCACGGCCCAAGGTATTCAACCGTTGCCGTCAAAGACGAATTCAATCAAGAATATCAAGTCACCGAGGACTGTTAGCGAGTTGCAGAAAATCCTGGGAGTACTAAACTATTATCGCAAGTTCCTTCCGGGCCTTTCAAAACAACTTTATCCTTTGTGCAGGCACCTGCGGAACCGAAAAGGACTTAGCAAGAATTCCATCATTGCTTGGTCATCCGAAGACGAGGAATTACTTCGACTCGCCATCAACTCGTTAGCAAATGCCACAATGCTAACACATCCAGATTTTCAAAAACCATTTCTACTCACGACAGATGCTTCTGAATTCGCTATTGGAGCCACGTTGGAACAAGAGATCGACGGAGTTCGGAAGCCTATCAGTTTCTACTCGCGTACTCTCCAACCAGTAGAAACGAGGTACGACACTTTCGGTCGAGAACTTCTCGCCATCCACGACGCAGTGCGCCATTTTATCAGCATCATTGGCAGTAGCAGATTTTTTGTTTTCACAGATCATGCACCATTAGTTAGCGCACTTCGAAACGCAACTTCATCTATCGCCAAATACCCTGCCAGAGTGAAAAGACAGCTTTCACGTCTAAGCGAATGCAGTTACCTTTGATTTTAATGTATATATTTTTACATTATAATGTATTTCTCACACATGACATCACACTGCCTATTTTGGTATGACCAGCTACTTGGAGCTAACGCTTTCGTGTAGCAACACTAAGTAGTGATCAGCTTCATATCATGGTACAGGCCACTTTCAATGCATATCTCAACTTCATCAATTGCACAAAGACCACTCTACAAATGTCATGACCACAACGTCGAGCACTCACTCTAGCTCCTTTGGTCGTATACAAACGCATTGACGACGATCCAGCCTGCCTAGGTTTTAACTTAAACCTGGCAACTTCAGAGGCGATTTACCTCGAAATCTTCACGCTGCGGCTCCCAAATCTTACACTGCTCTATTTTGCCTCACGCGGTATGACCGACCACTAGAGCTAACAATTTGTGTAGCATTTCCTAGTGGTTACCTGGCATCATATCATTGTTGAAGCAACCAACAAGCATACTTAAGCCCAGCATTTATGGTACATTCATTTTTTTGCTTAACTTGGTTCGAACTCTGTCATGCATTTCTTATCTAGCCTCGCAGAGAGGAATTTTTTTCCTTTTTTTCAGAGAGGAAAGTGTTGTAACGACACAAATTAATTGCCGACATATTGCGTAAATTAAATTAAATTTTATTTACGTTGCACCAATGAGAAAAAAGCGAAACTTGCCGTTAACCAATAGTGTGCAAGTAGACTATGGCATGGCTATTTAAGCACGGCAAATTTACCATGCAAGTCAGTTGTCGCATTTGCCTTCTGCTTTGCGTTACGTGTGCGTGCTGTCGGCTGTCATTACCTACGCTGGTTATTGGATTTGTTTCAACAACAATTGGCAACATCCGTGACTCATCTTGTTGCGGTACAACCAGCGAGACGAGCCAATTAATGCAGAACTTCAACGAAGTTTCCACATCGAGATTACAACGCAACAACAGAAGGAACCACAGCCAGAGTCAACCCAAGGCTCTAGGACATCTTCACACTGAAGAAACATTCTCGGCATTTGCCGGAGAACGCACGACCGGCCCTGTTAAGGGCCCCCTATCATAACAATAACTCTATATCCATAGCACCTTAACCGAGTTTGTAACGTCGTACGGCATTTACTTGAATTTACAAAATAAAATTGCAGTTCAAGAAATCTCAATTAAAACTGCTTGAAACTAACAGAGATTGTTTCTAAAATCACAGTTAAGAGAAATATTGTGTAATAACAGAGTTAGATTATTTGACCTTAAAGAGTACCATATTTGCCAAAATTGAACATCGTTGGGTTGTAACGCGGAGTCTGCGTGTTAGAATTTGTTTACTAAAAATAATTAAACATTGTTTATAAAAATGTCGCTGCTTAGTACTACGTTTGCATAGTAACACAAACGTGTAAGAACTGTCCCGACAAAAGTAAGGCTTTTATGTCGAAGAAATATCTTCCGCTACACTTCTCGGCATTTTCCGGAGAACGTAAGACCGGTCCTGTTAAAGGCCTCCTAACAGTACTAACTCAGCCATTCTGACACCAAAACTGGCTTTGTAAAGTCATAAGGTATTTACTTGAAGCTGGGTGTTTACAATACCGTTTTATTCTTAATGAAAATTTGTTTTTCTTGTTGCGGATTTTTTGAAGGGGCTTTCAGCTGATACCAAAGTGTACACGTGTTTAAAGAATGCTATTAGATAACGAAATATTTCTAACAGAGCTTACAAACATGTTCTCAAAATGTAGAGCAGGTGGCTCCCTTTACATAACAATGAAGCGCTGTAAGTTATCTTTTTAAGATTTTATGATTGAATGAAATGTTTATTTGCGTTATTCAATTTTACAGGATCATTTTAAATTATTAACTATGTATAGTTACCGATCACAGTCACAGAAATTCATAGAATGATATTTATGTAGCAGCAAAAACCATCTCGCTCGACAACCAGAAAGTTTAAGACACCAATCGAAAGTTGGGTTATTTAGTTGTGACTGAGACTGTGGCTATCCATTGCTTATCAATTTGAATATTGATCTTTTCTATTATCGGATAAGTTGGCCTCTTGCCAAATAGAAAAGATTATTGGTTGAACTTTACACGTAGTTATGCCGTAAAATATACTAACCGGTAATTTGAATAGCTAATAATAATGTAGAATTATAAAGGTAGGCCATTGATGGCACTTTTGCTTCCGCTTTCGTTCCATACACCATAGTTTTCAATTTTTTCTTGAAGACTTCTGTATTATCTTTGCCCCTGTTGCGCAGCACTAGCATGTGCATATAACTAAAACTGGCTCAATGTTGGTATATTCCTACTGTACTCTTGGCTTATTCATTAACATATAATCCTACCATTGCATAACATAGAAAATGTATAGCACATCTTAAGCATACTTGTGTGCGTTATTTACTTGATGTCAAACATGTTATTGCCATGTATTTACTTACTGTTAGATGTACTTCATATATTAAAATAATATCCTTCTATCGTTATTTGTCATATATTTATATTTGAAGTTAGCATCGGTTATGGATTGTTCGATCTATTTTTCTAAATAACTAATATATAATTACATTCTTTGGACAACATGTAACCAACAATACGCATCGTGTTGTATGCATAATGTACGGATATCAATATACACAACGGATAATATACGCTTTATACAAAATGACTAAATAAGGCTTTAAAGTGCACAGAGACTATAGTAGGATGACAACTGCAAATAAAAACTTGGGTCTCGCTTAATGCCAATAAACTATTTCGTTACGAGAACCAATGTTAGACAGTTGTGATGTAAATTGCTTCGCACAGATAATTGTATAATATGTGTTATGTAGCAAAAACTTATAAAAAGTGTCCCCGAGACTTTATAAATTATTTGATACACATTCAGTTTCCTTGAATAGAGTTGTAATACATTCAGACACCGTAGTATTACTTTGCTTACTTTACTTACTGCGGCTGACTCAGACGAAATCATCAAGAGCAAACAAAGCTACCTAGAACAACAAATGTAGGTTTTGACCACGAATAGAATGCATAGATCGAATTCATGCACTTTGCTTTGGTAGCAAAGAAATAGATTGGCGAGTGAAGTATTTATTTGATTAACTGTTTCCTATTCGCTTTCATTGTGCACTTATCGAATAAAAACTTTCGCGTTTTATCAGTTTACTTTAATTGAAGAAGCAGTTGACTTGGAATACTCTGCTGTTCTGTAATATACTGCTTAGAAGCTTGGTTTACACAACTTAATATTACAAGTTAAATAAGCAGCAAAAACGGAGGTCATGCTTAAAATCGTCATTTGGCATTGGTTTCTTCCGATGTATTTTATCTTACTTTTGCTTCCACAGAGAAGATTTTATATTACTTTGCATTCAGGTGTGATTTACTTTCACACATCCAAGGTGGTATCTCGTGTGGTAACTATTGGTATTCAGTCTTCAAAGTAACCTTAGTGTCCTCGGGTGAAAGGTGATTTCCAGTTGTTTCTGAAGACATGAGGGCGATTTAGTATGAAAATAGTAGGCGAGTTGCTGATTCGCGGCTCTATCTCAGAATGAGCACTTAATTTTGCTTATAATTTTAATCGAGCACCAATGTAGCCTGCAAGAGTGCGAGTATGCGATTAATTCAGCAGAGCTGAACTTAAGCATAAAATTCCATGTGCACTAACTTTCTCGTTATTTAAAAAATCTCTTTGATAAGGTCTCTGAAAGTTGGTGAAAGACATCCATAAACAATCAGTGATTTCACCGGTGTTAATAACTTAATTAATTAATGTTTGAGAACGAAATAGACACCGATCAAATTGTATTCAGCCAGTCGTACAACAGCGAATCTAACGTCGACCACAGATACTGATGCGTTTCGACCTACTCTGATCATAATTTGAGTACGATGTTATTGATCGTGAAAGTTGAAGTTCGCATACGCGAATTTTAAGAATAAGTAAGAGAAAGGCGCATAATAAATTATGTGAATTCTGCGCTGAAATCCGTCTTATTATTAGTAGTAGTTCTTAATTAAACGAACATTGGTTGCGCGGGTGGTGATAACAATTATTATAATTAAGTTTGCGGTCTTGATATTAACACCTGACCCATTAATTACTTACAAATGTCAGTATAAACTAAGAATTGTATAGTGTAGAAAAGGCAATTCATCCAGTAGACCGGTTTCGTCCTTATTGGGAACTCATCATGTACTGGCCAGAATTTGCCGCGGACAGGACTCGAACCTGGGCACGTCTGTTTCGAAACCTGGTGCTCTAACCACTGAGTCATCCTGCCTATTATTATAATCAAGGTTGCGGTCTTGATATTAACACCTGTGCGGTAGGATGGCTCAGTGGTTAGAGCACTAGATTCCGAAGCAGACGTGCCCAGGTTCGAGTCCTGTCCGCGGCAAATTCTGGCCAATACATGATGAGTTCCCAATAAGGACGAAACCGGTCTACTGGATGAATTGCTTTTTCTACACTATACAATTCTTAGTTTATACTGACATATGTAAGTAATTAGTGGGTCAGGTGTTAATATCAAGACCGCAACTTTGATTATAATAATTGTGCGGCAGGATGGCTCAGTTGTTAGAGCACTAGGTTCCGTAGTAGACGTGCTCAGGTTCGAGTCCTGTCCGCGGCAAATTCTGGCCAGTACATGATGAGTTCCTAATAAGGACGAAACCGGTCTACTGAATGAATTGCCTTTTCTACACTATGCAGTTCTTAGTTTATACTGACATATGTAAGTAATTAATGGGTCAGGTGTTAATAGTAGTAGTTCTGTCTAGAGAGTACGGGCGTCGTTACTTTATTACGCTCATTTGGCAACCACTTACAAAAACTCAATTTGAAAAATATTTTAAATTTCGTGGTTAGCGATCAAGATACCGCTCTAAATTGTTGCGAGATGAACATCGAAATGCCTAAAATTGCTGAAGAGATAGTGGCTTACAGTCTCGTCAGTGGTCGCAAAGCCGCCAAAGTCGATAGCGGTCATAAGTTTATTAATTTCAGTTGAGTAGAGGTTCAGAAGGATCTGTATCTGTTATTTACCTATTAAAATGTCCTATTTTCCCAAATTCCTCACACAAATATATAGCGGGTAAAGAGTGTAATATCGGCGCAAACTGATGAGTCGCAAGTAAACACGATACGAAAGTGCACGAGATTATACTTTCCGTTCATGCTGTCTTGGGTTTATCCTTCTGGTCATATTTGAATTAATTTGTTACTGTGCGCCACACTTAATATACAGTTACATATATGAACACTGAAGAGCCATACAAAAGCCAGAATTAACTAATGCTTCACTGCTATATTACCACATGTCATTCATTGATATATGTGGACTGTAAAAAACGCTACGTCGTCCATTTCTAGATATAATGGTTTGTATTCGGAACTTCCCTTCTTTTAGATAGTCTGCCAACCAAGTATGTGTTCGTATTGATGCCGTTCAGTGTACGCTGAATCCAAATTACACTGGCATTCGAGTTGATTGAGTCAACATGCAGAATCTTTGGTTCATTGTAGTTTTCGTATGCGATCGCACGAATTAAGAATCCAGTCATTATTAAAATGCAGCAAAACGTTCTTGTGCGAAACTGAGTTGCTAAACAAGCGAAAAAAACGGAATTACATATATATTCATTTACCGCCACAAACATCTAACTGTTATATATTTAATTGAATGATGTCATGATTATGGAGAAATGTAATAACTGATATCAATCAAGACCAGAGTGGATGGATTTGCTGGAGCAACGTGTATTCAAATATTTTTTGTAATTTTTAACTTTCGTGAACTTTAGAATACATTGAAATCCATTGTGTTGGTACCATATACCGACTCGACTACCATAAATGTTGGTACCATGTACCTTTTCGGTACCATAACTTTGATATCGGGTACTAACACAATAACCATAGGATATTATTATTCACGGTGTTGGTCGTTTGTTCACGTGGAACCTTAATCTCAATAACAAGGAAAAACTACATCGCTCGGCCTTTAATTTATGTCGTTTAAATTTATTCTCATCCCCGATATTCTCATTAACTGGTACATGATACTCACACTATGGTTTCCGAGTCAGAACATGGTACCAACATGATGGATATCAATTTATGCTATAGTTCACCGAAATTAAGAATTACAACAATTTCTGAGCACCTGCTACTCCAGTAAATCCATACACCCTGGCCTTGATCGATATCAGTTATCACATTTCGCGGTAAGCATGACATAATTCAATTCAATCTATAACAGTTAAATACTGTTTGTTGCGGAGAACTAATATATATGCAAGTATGTATTAGGTGTTGCGAACCTAGTAACAAATTGGTTCAGTTGTGACCAGAAGGATAAACCAAAGGCAGCATGAACGGAAAGTATAATCTCATGCACATTCGTTTCGTACTTACTGGCGACTCATCAGTAGGAGCCGGTATTACGCCCTTTAACCACTATATATTTGGTAGAAGAATGTGGAATAATAGTGGTTAAAGGGCGTAATACCGGCTCCTACTGATGAGTCGCCAGTAAGCACGAAACGAATGTACATGAGATTATACTTTCCGTTCATGCTGCCTTTGGTTTATCCTTCTGGTCACAACTGAACTAATTTGTTACTAGGTTCGCAACACCTAATACATACTTGCATATATATTAGTTCTCCGTAGCAAACAGTATTTAACTAATTCTCATTAACTATCAGCCTAGGATTAATTAACTGACCTAAAAATTTAGTGATACGCACAGTTAGTAAACTGCTACAGTCTAAATGCAAATACTTTTGTAGGCTAAGATATTGTCATTTATTGATCATATGTATTTGAAAAGTGATTAGGAAGCTGGAGATAACCAGCAATTTATTTTATTTAACCGACTGCAAAAATGGCAAAACTACTGTCCGTTTTTACGATTTGTTAAATAAAATAATTTTTTGGAACTGACGTTTTCTCGATTCCATTCACCATCAATCTTCGTCTGCTTGCATTCTGCATCCAACGTCATCATTATTTAAAGCAAGGCTGCGATCACAACACACTTTACTCTCAATAACCAAGAAATAATATAATTGACGAAAATATGTCTAGTGGCGCGCAGGGTTTAGTGGAGAGGCTAGGGTAATTATGATTTATTGGCATTGACTTCCGAGTCCCACCACGTGGGAAATCTAATTCCATTTTTTGTATTGTATCGTATTGATATTAGCAGACTGACTATAAGTATCAAACTACAATATATATATATATATATATATATATATAATTAAAAATCGGATTTTTGGATCTCTCTTAGTTTTCAAATACATTGCACTTGACTGGAAATGTCACCTGCAAAATTTCTGTGCAATCACAACCATGAAAAAGCTGTACAGCTTTCTTTAACTTATATAATTTATACACTCATACAGTCATTGTTTACACGGGTGCATGTAACAGTTGCTTTATGTTGTGCTACTACTGTATAAAATATCTGACGTTTTTCACAGTCCTATGTAGAATTTATGTTGCCTTTTTTAGTGTCTCAACGACGAGCTGATTATTCATTTAAAAATTAACCTAGTACACAATTTAATTTATTGACATATACCACACCAAGTTTTTTGCGTTAGCGCATTTAATATGTGAATTTTTTAAAAAATGAGCCATTTGAAGCTTTTGCATGTACGTTGGATGAATTAGAAATAGATGAATTCTTCGTATCCAAAACTAGAATCCAGGATCGTACGTGCTTTACAAAACCGTGTGGCCCATACTTATCTGCGCTATAATGGCTTTGAATATCTGGTACCAGTGTCGTATCGGTCCAAACATTTTGGGATCGGCATTTTTTTGGTTCATAAGCAGCTGATTTTGTGCGACCCGCTTAAAAATGTCCATTAATACTAATACAATAAAACGTTTAAATTTGGTTTTATCTGCACTCTCTTAAAGCTGATGCAGCCCAGATAACACCAAGTATGCTTTCTACTCCGACATATATTAAGTACAAAATGGGCAAGAGATTCGGGTTTTTTCTTGGTTATAGATACCATGAATGCTTAAGCTGTGTGGTTAAGCTACACGGAAATTCATTTATTTGGCAGATAGCGCAACAATACTTAAGCAATTTGGAATTGATTCCTTTTTCCACTTAGCTGTGGAAAATAGTGGCATATGCACTTTAAGCTCAATATCAAAAATAACGGTAACCAACTCACAAATAGCTGCGTAGATAATAGATTATATCTGCGTAGATCTAACATATAGCATAATTAAAGACGTTGCGAACAGCCTTTTTCCCTTAAGGAAAAAAATTTCTAAATTCGAAATTTGCTGGACCTAATTATTGCAATTAGACCATGCTATGTAGGAAGATAAGATCTGCTATGCATTATGAAATTAATTCTCCATGGGGATTTGCAGGTTCTAATCAAAATTATTATTTAGTCTCTGATAAGTCTGTGAAGACTTTTGAAACTGAGTACTATATTACCGCAAGTTCGGCTGATAATAATAAGTAGATCTATTATATGCCAAAATTCTGCAAATCAATTTTAAATTCCGGACTAGAAAGACCGAGGAGACTGCAAAAGAGTTCACATCATGCAACATTCTACGTTTATATATTCGTGTTCGCACAATAGAATCGAAAAGATTATCAGTCAGTCAAAAATATAGAACGATAATCTGGAACATCGATCAAAGTAAGAAATACGAAATACAATTTTATCTCTTAGGGGTTGCAAAGCTGCAGACTCCAATGATCTGCTACTTTGTGTAAGATAGGCGGTGACAGTTATTAGCGTGAAGACTAACTCTCTTCGGAATCCATGGACTGAGATCATACCGGCTGGTTGGAGCGGGTCTACCATCATGCCTATTTTCGAAGAAAGCGATCATAATTCTTATCATAACCATTATGGTATTATTCTATTTTAACCAATTCTATTTTGTTACGCTGTCTCAGCACTTAATATAAATCAGAACAGATTGTATTCAGACAAGGTCCAAGTTGTATGCATACTATTTTTATGCTATGATAATTAGTTGAACAGCTAAATGTATAACATCGTATTTAAAAGCCACCTCTCTTGATCGAGGGTGTGTTTGATTCATTGGATAGCAGAATTTCATTATACATTGAATGTTTCAAAATTGATATTCCTTTAAATTATTAAATATACGAGCTCTACACAATCATTTACCGTCGCCTTAGGCTGGACGATGAATTATCACTCAACTTTATTACCTGCGAAGGCGTCCAGTAGGTTTGTTCTTCCTTTCCATTTTATTTAATTTTGTAATAGATGTTTTTATAAAATCTGCTCTTCCACACGATCAGTATGCAAACGTCGAAGTTCTTCCAGGTGGTAGATTTGTCCTTAATTACGCCATCGATGTTGTATTAGTGTTCGTCACGAGACTACCAGACATCCTTGATTAAATAGGCAGCCATCGTTCAGTTTTTTGTATGAAATTAACATCATCCAAATTTAAAAAAATTGTTACAGGATGTCCTGTTATCCGATTAAACTCCACGACTTTTAAAGGGAGATTTAGAAGTAGTTGGCATGTTTACATATCTTTGTTATTATAACAATAACCCAGCAATAGAAGTGACATAATGAAGATGATAATCGAAAAATATGGTTTAACTACTCATAAAGAAATTCGAGTATCTCCATTTGTCTTGTAGGCTGTGTACAGTGTATCTATACGTGAAGCTTTATTAAACGTAAATGAAACTTAGATCTTTGAAATCAAGGTTTTAGACGTTTACTGTAGTTCGTCTACCGTTGTCTGGATAGCATAGCTCATCTAGATTGTCTAAAATACTTAGCAGCTTTTGCAGTTAGTTGTGTATTTTAAGATCCGTCAATATGTGCTCCTCATTAGACACGCAAATAAGACGCTAGTAATTCCGCTGGTTCAGCCGTATGTTACATAAATATTTAATCCAAAAGTCCACAGTGCCAGATTATCGTAGGACAGAGTATGAACGTGAATCAACTGTTCTTAAATGCTTACTTAATACTGTTTTGTCATAGTAATGGTAGTGTTAATATTAGAGATGGTAGTAATAATAAGAATAATGGGGGTTTTGACAACGAGAAAACAGGTGAAATGAATCATAATCGAATATATTTAGTTCGTCTACTGGGATGCAGTTCACTTGTTCATCATAGCTATTGGTTGCAGACCAGTGACCTTAGAAATTAAACAAATGAAACAATTGCGAGTGGATTAATCGAAATTACTTGATCGACGTTTTGAATAATGCAGTAATTATTAAAGTTTTTTGTGAAAAATATTTCGGCTGCCGTTATCAGCCACTTTCTTCAGTTGGTTCATTCTTACCATTTTTACAAAGCAAAATAATGAATCAAGCGCGATATTTTCTCTGGCAATATTATTTATACTTCAGACTGGCCTTTCACTAGATAGTTGCGTGTCATGTATGTGTGCATTTCAATAACTGTTATGTTCATCTGAGAAATTTTCGGCCTGTCGACTAGCTGGAACTATTTAATCAGCCCAGTAATTGTAGCATAAACCTTTCCGTGCCTAACGGGATGCAACTATTATCCCGTTTAATGTGTAGCTTCGAGTTCGGTTTAATTACACTATAACACTCAGTGCTACATTGGCAGTGACAGAATGAGAGCAAGAATGGCAAAAGCGAAGAGATGATATCTGTTGCTTTAGAAACTTTTAACCACTGGCACCTGGACAGATAGTGCTACTCAATCTCGGTTAGCAGACTATCTAAGAAAAGGAAAAGTGAATACATACTCCCTATTAGGAATGAACGACCTAGTTTTCTCTAAAACATTCATATACTTATGAATAATACGAACTTTAATGATTCCATATTGTGTAAGCCGTCGCAAAGGATAAAGGGAATCGCTCCGGGTGAAGAAGCGAAATCAGGCAAACAACTTCATGTTCGATTCTGCCTTTTTTCTGATCTTTTCTTTTATCAGTCTAATGATGAAGCTCTTTTAGAGGCTATGAATATGGTGGATGTGGATTATATCACTGATCTCATTGTCGTATTGCCAGATCTCGATAATAGTTCAAGTAACCTACCATTCATTAAACCTGGTTAGGCTTTATCGTCAGCGCATTTAATGTGCGAACATTAAAAACAAATTTGTCAACAAGAAGCTCTGGCATGTACATAAGATAAAATAGAAATTGATATATGTTGTGTATCTGAAACCAGATTACAGAATTGGATGCACCATCGTTATCTACGCTTTATTGACGTCGAACATCTGATTCCACGAAGTTTTCTCAAACCGATAATTGGGGCTTCAATATTTTCCTTAGCTCACGAGCTGAAGCTAGTTTACCTTGATAGATCCTTGTAAATAACCGACATTGCCTAGCACGCTGAAATACATCTACTATAAACCATGCCAGAAACCTGATTGCGGCAAGGACGCTATTTATTCCGACTTTAGATCTTTATTAAGTAGACATAAATGCTCAAGTTCGGTGTTCAAGTAACGCAGAATTTCATTTAGTTGGAAGATACTTTTTGAACTCGATGCGCAACGATAATGATGATCGATTGTTGGATAACTGCGCGGAAAATAGATTCTAATTAAATAGCTTAAACTTCAGGAGCCGGCTTATCCTCCAAAAGGAGTCAGCCGCAGTAAAGTAAAGTAAGTAGTATTGACGTGCCTCATGGCGTCCTCCAGCCCCCGGGCAACGGTGGAGTCAATGAGGTCATGTAGAAATTAGTTATAGATGGCGTGATGGCATGCAGGATTGTCCTTGTTTGAACTCTTATGTAGACTCGGACCATACACCTAAGTTTTCCGGAAAAGTAAATAATTAACCTCAAATATATTTTAGCAAACTCGAACAACTGTCTTTAAAATAAGAATATGAAGATATTCTGAGGTCATAACTAACTGGTCTTGATGGCGAAAATGAAGATAAGTTCCACCATGCACAATGCAGGTACTACTGTATGGCATTGTTGGGTCTCGTAGAAATAATGATTGAGTTTCTGCAAAATCTATGAAGACAGGGTGCACAATTCGTGATAGATCGGCTTATAATAATACTCATTTAGTTGTAAGACGCAAATTTAGGCCCATTCGAAAGGCCTGTCTTGAATTCTGTTGGATCAGAAAGTCCAAAGAAATGGAAGAAGCATTGGCATCGGATAATATTCTATGTTTGCCCAACTTTTTCGCGCAACAGGCCCGAGATTATTAGCAGTTAGTATCAAATTCTAAAAACAGATAAAATGTATCGTATTGATAAATGAGCTGAGCACTTCAAAAATAACTTTGCTTGGGAACCTGCGTCAGTTCCTTTTGCAGAAAGTGTGTGTGTCAACTGTGTGGAATTTTAATCACAAAAGACCATCAGAATTTGAAATACGAAATTAAAACCTATCGATTAAATTTTGCAATACTTCAGTGATATGATTGTTTATTTGTACACATTTATATTCAAACCGTTCGTTTACTAACATGTTCTGCTTTGTCTTTTAGCATGTATATCTGCATTATATGATGAATAAAGTCTAATATTTTAGGCAACTCTTTCTTCTGACTTTTCGATTCACTCTGCCCGTTTGCTGTGCTTGTTACTGTGATTCAGAACAATTTATTCATCATATAACCCAATCATGGAACGCCTACTCAGACCAGAAAGATTTGATGTTGAACCTAGTGCACCAGATGCAGCAAAACAATGGAATCATTGGTATCGTACATTCTGTGGCCTCCTAAAATCAGTCGAATCCATGAATCCGGATAAATTAGACACTCTTATTTCCTACGTCTCTCCTAACGTATATGAACACATCGTTGACTGTGATACATATGATCATGCTATCAAAACTCTAATGAATCTCTATGTCAGACCGAAAAATGAAGTCTTTGTTCGTCATATACTCGCGACTACTAAACAAGAAAAGGGACAAACATTGGATCAATTTGTTCAGATTCTGAAATCGTTAGCTAGGGAGTGCAATTTCAAACCAACTACGGCCGAGGAAAATCGAGACGATGCTCTGCGTGATGCCTTCATTAATGTAATCCAGTCCAATTAAATCAGACAACGTCTCTTAGAACACAACTCACTTAATTTTCAAGCGGCTTTTGATTAAGCACGTGGTCTCGAAATGGCGGAAAAGCAATCATTATCATATCAAAACTGTTTGAATTCTGCACACACTGCAACGGTTCAGCCACTCTGTCCTTCATCAACCTCCGATAAATCTACAGATAATCTTGTTGCTGCTGTTAAACAAAAATGTGACTTTTGTGGGTACGATTATCATTTAAGATGGAAATGTCCGGCCAGAAACACTTTCTGTAAAAGTTGTGGAAACAAAGGACATTTTCAAAAGGTATGTCGCTCTAAGAATCACCGCCCAGTGGTTTCGACGCTTCATCCTGCCATATCTGCAACTGTATTAGCTGCTGCTCCTGATTGTCTCACCAAATGTGTAATAAATCTAGAAGTCAATAACATAAATTGTCATGCTCTCGTTGATACAGGCAGTTCCTGTAGTTATGTTTCAGAAGCCTTCGTTTTGAAAAATAATTGGAAAATTCACTCCTCACGAGAAACAATAACCATGGCGTCTAGCTCATTATCGAGTCATACCAAAGGCCATTGTTTTGTGTCGATTCAATACAAATCATGTGTTTATAAAAATATCAAGCTATCTATACTTTCTGATCTTTGTACTGACGTACTCCTCAGTCATGACTTCCTTGGATTGCATAAAAGTGTAAATATCTCTTTTGGTGGTCATAAATCGTCATTCACCGTCTGTTTACTGAAACCTGCATCTTTTACTGCGGCTGACTCCTTTTGGAGGATAAGCCGGCTCCACATTTCATGGGGTTTCTTGGGAATTTGGTACAAGTGGTGTCCCCTCACCACTCGGCTTTTTGATCGAGGACGCACCTCTAGCCTTTGCACATCCAAGCGCAGTCTGCAAGGCAGCAGTAAGTTGCATGGTTGCCGGTGGCTGTTGAGAGCTCATTCGCCATTCGGAAGTACGGGGTACTGTCCAGGAGTCCATGTAATCCTGTGGCTGTTGAACCCTTTTGTGGCGGGGAACATACGCCGAGTCATGGTGCCGTCGTCGGGCTCATGTGGTGTTTTATAGGAGATCCGATTGCCAGTCGGAGATTCACCACGCCCTGCATCTGTTACGTCCCCGCCTCTTTT